>JAOBRD020860961.1:0-12978 GCA_027575215.2 Hydrozoanthus sils | reverse complement strand
GCAACAACAGCAATAAGACAAATGACAAGAAAATTATTAGAAATTAATGGAAAAAATGATAATAATAATAATAATAATAATAATAATAATAATAATAATAATAATAATGATAGTAATAATGATAACAATAAAATAATGATAATCAATGATTCAGAATTGGAAAATGGCTTAGCTAGGTTAGCTAGCCTAGCCTGACATTATTTTTAATATGTTACCACCATGTTTTACGTAATTTTCAAACAGCTATCGATGATTATAGTTTTTTTCTTAATGTTAATAGTACATTTTATATATGTATGTTTTTATAGCACGGCATATGTTTTACTTTTAATATGTGAATACTTTTATCAGCGAACCAAATGAAGAGTTTTTCGGATTTTTTTATAAAATAATAAGAATAAAAATAATAATAACAACAATCATATTAATAATTTCAATAATTATAGTAATGATAATGATGGTGATGATGATGATGATGATAACTATAAAACACAGTGTTTATAGCGATGCTGACTACAGTAGTTAAAGCATTAACAAATGAAGCGGAAGCCAACTCGCATGAAAAGAGAAATGAAACACGCGAAGCTCTCACACTATAATGTCATTATCTGGTATAGGTATAGGTATAGCCAGGCAAACTATTGGGTTTATTTTTGGCCTAACTAAACTATCGTTTTAGTCCATTTTTGATGCCTTGTAGCTTTTTTTTCTTCTTTTTCTTTAAAGTGTATGTATTGGAATTATGGAACTTAGGGTGTTTGAAAGGTTTTTAAAAAAGAAGATAAGTGTTCTTATTTCATTAAAAAAGCTCTTTTGGTTGCTAAGGTATTAAGATTCTTCAAATATGCAAACTATATACCAAAGTTGTCAGACGTCCAAGTCAGTTATTCAGTCGGCTAAATTTTAAAACAACTGAGCTATCTCTATAACATGTGTTTGTGTAGGGTTATAGTACAAATTTTCAGGGTCATTGATCTGGTATCTCATTAAACAATTTATGTTTTGTAATTCATCCGATTGGATTCCCAAATTTGACGTCACAACTATGGTAATTTCCAAATTTGAAAAACCTTAATACCTCAGCAACATTTTTTTGAAAATAACTTTCTAAGACTAAGTTCCATGCTTTCGATATATTGAATTTAATAAAGCGGGCGTAGGTTTTTGCAAGTGCAGCAAGGTCCAAGTTACCATTCCTTCTCGGCTAGCAATTGCTTTCACTGTGCTAGTAAATGCCATCTGACAGAAATTGATGGTTCTTCCCTCCTTGAAATTAAGGTACCAATTCTCCATTCCAAGACAAAAGTGGATTAACAGTATTAACAGCAAAAGAAACAGTCATTAGAATTCCGGCATCTCAAGATCGATGTCACATGCACATATCAAATGGAAAATATATGACGTGCGATGGCACGTGGGCAACAATAGAGAAAAGAGATTTTCAGAGATTTTTTGTTTTTCACAACAAGTGGACAACGTCAACGATAAAATTTCAGGTAATAACAACGTACTACACTTATTATTATCAATTGTCTCACGATACGAGTCGACTGCAGACAGGGTCTACGAATCGCTATAAGAAGGCTAACAGTAAGCAGTCCAAGCGTCGCGGTTCCGCGAGACAATTGAATAATTTTATCTTTATTCAGTTTCCACATCCATGATCAATAATCTCTTAAAATTAATAAAAACTATATAAAAGAATACGTTTTTCACTGTGTATACTTCCATCGAATTTTCTAGTTAAGCTAGCTAGTAATCCTTTAAACAATCAGAGCTTTAGCGTGCAGTTTTTTAAGGCATAAACGTACGTTAACACAAAATGCTTTAATTTGAGAATCACACTTTGGCATAAAAAATAATATCAAACCATATCACAACACAAAGAAATCAGATAAAAAAACTGGAATACGAAAAATTTGTCCTTCACCTTATAATTTATTCTAGCTGGAAACAATTTTGCACCATGGACTAATTTCCGAGTCCATGGTTTCTGTAGCAAACTATGGGGTGTGTTCTTAACAAATTGTTAAATTTTTGATTTTCGATTTTCAACCTGACGTTCTTAAGAAAGGTTTTTATAAAAAAGAGTATATTGCTATATGGAATGGGTGGGGTGATATTGTCCCAAGGGGGTAGTTTTATTTAACGATCTCAAAACAAACAACACTGATTGAATGTTATCTCCTGCAGATTGTCTTACCAGTAGGCGTCGCGTTCAGTCTTGAATGTAGTGAGTTTTAGATCCACGTTTGTTTCCATTTACATCTTACCGCAAACCTCTAAGGGTCATGTGAGCAGTCTCCAGAGGTTACGTTTGACGTTTACCGTCCACGTTTGAACCGCAAAGCTTTGAACTTTCACGTAAGTCAGTTCCTTCAGAGGCTTTTATCTTCCTTTTCTAAAATGTTCTCACGTATGTTTGGTAACTTTATACAAAATGAGGTCTTTTGTTTAAATTATGTGCGTTTAGAAGGTAAGAAACCAAACTCCCGACATATTTTTTTTGGCTGAAATGAAGGACTTTTTTTCTGAAATTCAAGATGGCGGTGCCCTCCTTTATTATTGATCAAACTAAAATTTGTTTTGTTTGGCACAGCTGTTAACTTCATCAGTATTCCAGAGATCGGATGAAGTTTTTGTTTTTGTTTATGTTAGTTGACTCGAATCCTAGCAAGCAAAAAATTTGAACCTTTCTTCGTCCGTCATGCCTCCTTTTCGTAGGCGGCTGGTAGAACAGGGTTTGTCTCTGGTCCGAGAAGGAAATTGTCACAAACCAGAGAAACCCTCTTGCTCGGAAAAAAGCGGGGTGAATCAGCTATTTTTTAAGTGACGCAAACATTTTATTGGATTGAAGAGCAGAGGATGTAGAGAACGTATGGATCGCCTTTGAAAGATACATAAGGAAGAAGTACTAAGAGCTTTGAAAATGTTGGTTGTTTTATTTGGCATTCACGAAATATTGTAGATATCAGCTCTGCTCCACTTCAGTGTGGATGTCTAAATATGCTTGCTTATATTTCCCTGTTCCCGTGCATCTTTTTGCATCGCCATGGACTTACTTGACAAAGAAATTTGAAATTCTTTTCTGCCCTAGTAACTTGTAACCATTGACTGCAGTATGTTTAGGCAATCGCATGGGGCCGAGTAAAATTAAGGATTAATTTCATGAGTGTTTTCAACTTTTTCCAAATTTGAAAAAAGTTGAAAACACAAATGATATTAATCCTAAATTTTACGAGGAACCAGGCTATTACATGTTTATGAAATCGAGCGCAAGATTATTCATTCTCCGCGGGATCCCACGATCGAGAAAGCGTTGCATAACTTAACACATTTATCCCAAGTTTCTTCGAAAGCTGTTAAAGATGAAATAAAATCTTTGCAACCTCTGAAAACATTCAATAATTTCCGGAAGGGGTTTGAAATCATTTCTAAAGCATCTTTATGATCGATTTTTTTTAAAATTCTGAAAATCGTCGGAGGTGTTCGGAAACGTTCGGAAATCTTCGGAAACTTTCGAAAATCTTCGGAAAATGTTTCTAAGGCATTTTTGAGACTTTTTAAAATTTTCGGAAGTATACTGTCAGCGACCAATCAGCGCTAAGTAATTCTGCCCTGAATTAAGAAAAAAATGTCCCCGCTGTTATCCAATCAGCTCGAAGTAATTTCGCTTTCTATGTTATAAAGCTTTTTAACAGTTTGTTTGGTGTCAAATTTTATTACCAATGAAAGATAAAGCTTTTACATCTTATACCTTTATTTCGACTCATCTTTTCTCTTTCAGGTCGACGTCAACGATCTAAGGGGCCTACAAAAGGATGTTCAGACGTCGCTTGGCCCACACTTTTTGGTCTTTTCGTCGCATATTTTTTTTCTAGTGTAAAATCTGGCTGTCGCATTTACGTCTGAACAAAATGTCGCTGTCATAATTTTCAATTTTTAAGTAATTATTTGCTTTGCTAATTTCTTTATAGCTCCAGTTTATCAATCGTTGTCAAAAACAATCAAGGAAACATTACGAACAAACGTGTCTGTCTCGTAAGCATGTTCGAAAAACTTTAAGCGCGGACAAAAGATATCGTGACAAACTTATTACATGTATTCCTGGATGTTTTGATTTATAGTTGATCTCTGATGTCTTTTGTCGCTGTCGCAAATTGTCGCGCTTTTCCAGATAATTTCTGTCGCTTGTCGGCGCTTTGACAATTGTCTGTCGCCTCAATTTAAGACCGTGTCGCCTGTCGCCAAAACCCCTTTGTAGGCCCCATCTAAATTGCTAAAAAATCGGAAACTTCTAACTCCTTAACCGCAAATTGTTAACCGCGGCTTAAGGTTTGCGCTTAACAAACCTTATGACATCGAGGGCAAAATTATTCGCGCGCTTTTTTCGAAAACCAATAAGATCGAGGCAAGTACCATTGTATGTAAATCAAGTTTTATTTTGCAAGTTCATTCAATCAAGCGAGATTTTCAACGGCTTTCAGAAAAGGATATTTAGCCACTACAAAAAGGCAAACTTTTCTTAAGTATTTTGAAAGAAAGTCAATGATGTGTTTCTAATCAGAATGCTAATCGGATTGAGATCGAAATAAAAAAATAATCCGATTGAATGGACTCTTGTACGGTCAAAGTTTGGCTTGAACCTGCTTGGCCTGCAACATTCAGAGTGACATTACAGTTGTTAAAGTTGAAAACATTTCCCAGAGCAGATCTTACGGGAATTACATGAGGCTCTATAGGTGCTCTTTGGGTTGTTTGAGTGGCGGTCTTGCTACCATCGATGATGTTAGAGATCGATCGCTGTTCGTTTTCATCGCCTGAGTCGTAGTCGTCGAGTCCTTTCTCGCTTGTGTGGCCAGTGCATGATGTTTATAATTTCACATTTTGGAACAGCTGAGCTTTTCAACGTTTTTAGTACCGTCTTCCTGGCGCTGTGGTTTGTCAATTTTTTGTTGGGACAAACGTCCTTCAGAGATGAGTTTTCTTTCGTTTTCGTTCATGATTGTGTCAATCGTATTTTTCCCCATTGGCTGCTTTTTGAACCAGACTCCTGTTTTTGGTTTGTCGATCACTGACAAGTAAAAAGGGCCGCTTGTTTTCATATCTTCTGGTCTTCTGTCCAGATAGGCTTTAAGCAGCGTGACAGGGCATTTAGCGTGACCAGTGGCAAACATTTTTGGTGTGACGCTTCGCTGTTTTACTCGCAAGCCGCCTTGCCTGGTTTTCGTGGATCTCTCGGCAAAAGTAATGAATTCAATCCCTTTGTCATCTTTTTGAATTGTAAAATCCTCGACGCTCATATCATGATGTTCTTGGCGTCCTCTAAGGCCAAAATGCATCGTTAGCAGCCACCACATGGTGTTTATAAGGGAACGGGGGTTGTTTTGACCCAGCTGACCACAATCCCACAAAATTTCCTCTTCTTGCTAGGTAAGACTTTTTGCTTTGTTTGGGCGTTTTCCCATTACTTGCTGTCGTAGTTTTCGCGCTTTTCCTTCCAGCACTTTTCTTGAATTGTAGAACTCAGTAACTTTTAAGACAGAGTTGTGATAGTTTTTACTTTTTAATGCCGTTCCAAAGCCGCCTGCATCACTTTTAGGGAGTCTGACTCGTAATCTTTGCCATAGTCACGGCGAATTTCGGCGCTTGATATTCGCAGAGTTCAGCTTCTGCCCACTTTTCAAATACGTTCAACCAATAATTTGTACTTTTGCGAGTGTTTTCGTTCTCACTAAACACTATTAAATCCTGAATACCGTTTTCGTCAACTTCGGCAAACCGTGAAACCATTTTTGGTCAAACGTAACCAACAACTTTCTCAAACAAGTGGCCAATCAGCGCTAAGTAATTTTGCCCTGCCGGAAATAAGAAAAAATGCCCCCGCTGTTATCCAATCAGCTTGAAGTAATTTTGCCCTTTATGTTATAAATATGTAATCGCATGGTTCCTTGTAAAATTAAACTTGTGTTTTCAATTTTTTCAAATTTCCCTCGTCGCTTCGCGACACGGACAATTTTGGAAAAAAATGAAAACACTCGTAAAATTAATCCTTAATTTTACTCGGCCCAATGCGATTACCTATACAAACGTGGGTCAAAAACTCTTTTTGTGATAACATAATAAAATTAATGACAATTTGCATGTATTGCTCCAGTTTAAACCAAGCTTTCAAGCAATTGCTGTTTATCTCGAATGACAAAGGTTTTAGAAATGAGGAGATGAAATGGCTTCTAATCCCCAAACCAAATTGTAAAGGATAACTGTACTTCGTTATATTATATAATTTCAGCCGAAATATGTTTTATTTAAAAAAAAAATCAATAGCATTGCCAATGTGTCGAATATTTATTTTCAAAGACAAAGTACGTTTTTCCAAAACCAAGCTGCTAATCCTTACGTCAAAAATTAGAGCGAAGAAAATGTTTTGAGTCATTTACCACTTGGTTAACATAAGAACTGTAGTAACTACCTAATCAGCCTTCTGTGAAGTTCTATCCTCATTTTTTTGCCTTTTCTCTCAGCTTCTTGTTGTTCCTCGGAGAGGTTTCATCGTCATCTCCGTTAAACTCTTCATTCACTTCACAGATTTCTTTTAACATTGTAATTAAAACTCATTTAGTTATAATGACTGCATTCCTAGATGTTTGTGTTTGTGGGTCGACCAAAGTTGTTATCATTCCCGCCAAAAACAAACCGACCAATCAGAATCGCGTTCATTTCGATTCCTTGCGTGTATTTGAACAAAAAAAACTCTGATTGCACTTTTAGGTGCGAATAGTTTCAGGTCTCTCTGAAGTTAGTCATAATTTATAAAGTCTATTTGGGAGTCATGTAATTAAGAAGACTATAACCAACACCGTTTCGTTTAAAACAGTTTGACAATGTTTGAATTTTAGCCAGGAGAACAATCTTTTAAAGAGCCTTTCAACATTTCTTGCCTTTTGGACCCTGGCAGGGGCGGATACAGAGGGGATTAAAGTCGTAGTTGTCTGGTGATGGACACAGGCCGGGGCGGATCCCGCGGGGGGGGGGCGGTTGGATTTCCACCCCTCGTTAAACTAGGAAGAATTTGAAATAAAGAAGGATGCGATTTATCAGAAATATGTCTCTGAGCGTGGACAAACAGGTAAAACGTGCATTCGCAAGTTTACAGACAACCAGCGACCATTGACTTTGAAGACCGCAGATCTACCTCGGCTCCGTGTACAGCCTCGAGTGGGAAGGCTTGGGTACAAGAGCTTATCAAACAATATCAATCCCCCTTTTAGACATCCTGTATCTGCCCCAGCACAGATATAAAATGAAATTTTTTTGTTTGTTTGTGTGATTACAATGGTTAAGCTGGCAACGAAAGTAATCAAAGGACCTCTTGGGTACAATGGATTTGTCCAAAATATAAGCAAGTGTATTAGAAACATTTTAACAGCCGCAAACAAATTATTGCAGCAACAATTTATGGAAACAGTTTATCGAGGCAGTGAGAAACAACAACACAACTTTCGCTCAATGAAAATCATCAACTGAAACTGAAAGCTCATACTTTTGACTATTTTGCTGATTTTTCACTGATACTACTATTGAGCTAATGTTGAGTTAATTAAAAAATGTATCGAGTACGAAACCAAAACCAGTGCTAATTAAAACAGACAGAATGAAAAATATAAAGAAATGAAATGATAATGAAAGATACTTTAAAAATTATGGCCAAAGAGGTGCCCAATGAAATATTATAGTAATCATAGGGTCGGCGAATTGGCGCTATAACTTAGGGTCGGTCGGGTGAACGGAACCAGAGATATTACACTTTTTCTTTTTATTAAGAACCAGTAAAATTTTGTCCAGGCTCAATGTTCTTATTTTTCAACAATTTGAGGCTCAAAATGTTCTTATTTTGTTCTTAACTGCAATATATTCTTTTATGGTTGAAAATCGACTTCATATCAATAAATAAATAAATTAATAATAACAACCAAATTTATTTAATGTGTGATGCTCTGTGTGATGACTGCTTGCCACACTCATTTTGCTATTTTTTCTTTTTTTTTAAATTCTCATTTCAGCCTCAAATTGTTCTTAATTTGTTTTTATTTTTAAGGCGATTGGAGCCTCACTGTTCTTATTAAGTGTGTTCTTAATAAAAAAAAAGTGTATAGGGTCTATAATCTTTGTGTCTATAGAGAACCAACAAAAATTTTTAAGGCATTCCTGGAGGCTGAGGTGACCTTCGAGTTTTTTTCAATTCTTCGTCATTAACTGATAGATATAGACCATTATAACAATAGTACCTATTTTTTTCTTGCTTGAATTTATTTTATCATTGCGAATTTTGCCTACAAAGTTGGAATCAAGGGACCTATTTTCATGGAAAATATGATAGTTGAGACTGTTTTTCACAGTGTGCCGCCATACTGATGTGGTTTTGGTTTAACGCCTTTTTGACATTTGTTGCCATATGTGTTTGCTCTCCGGCAGCTTCACCTACTCTGCATAGTTTATTTCGGATCATGTTCCCAACCACCTCAAAGTTTAAAACCGAGAAACCAAGCTAGCAAATGTTTTATTTGTGTATAGCCGTACAGCCGAGTGAATGATTTATATTAGCTGATCCCAAAATTGTGTCCGTGTAGCCGATCAACTATATACTTTGCAATTGAACTTGCCTGATTTTCGTGTGTGTGTGTAGCCACATGCTACGTACAATGAATATAGTATTTATGTAAATGACTAAACTGAAAATTGCGAGCGTATAATCGTATAAATACTGGAATCTTTCCTGCCAAAATCCAATTCTTCTCCTTCCTTTAGTATTTTCTTGACCTCTTTCGCAGATGTCACGATTTTACCCGTTCGTTGGGTCTATCCTTCATATGTAAAGTTTATTTTGATTTTTGCTTCCTTTGTCGTCCTGTTTTCGCTTGTTTATTTTCCAAACCTGAACTCAGTTCTACAACTTCGAATAATAATCTAGCTCCTTCGATTCCTGCTCCAAAACTCTCTCTTCGTTTTAATAGCAATGCTCCAGTTGAAACTCCGATCTCCTTCTTCTGTTTTTTTATTCAAACTCTTTGTTCTATATTTGCTTGGAGAAACAACGGATCGGCTGTCTCTAACCTGTCAAGTTTATGTCAACACGTGCAAAGGTGTCGCTGCTCGACGAAACGTCATAACAAAACATATGATTGGTTTGGCGTGAAACAGGAACCCGTAAATGGCTTGTTTTCTCACATTGAGCGTGTACTTTTGCGTTTTTCCGCTGAAATAATGTACTGCAGGCTTGAACAAAGTAATATTTTGCAAGAACAAGATAACTCCAGGAAAAGCAAAGAAGTTTTAGCAGATTTTAATCAATATTTCGCTCGAAGAGCTCGACCTGTCTGCAGAAACATTTGCAGAAGCATATTAAGGATTTATTCTATCGATGTGAAACTTGGCAGGCATTTTCTATGTGAAAATAGGAAAATTTTAGCCAGAGTCTGCCAGAGTCTGCTTTGAGGTAATAATTTGACGGTGCACTAAAGATGACCCTTGACTTTTTGCTAGCACAGTGGTCCAAAATTTCTGGATTTCAATATTTTTGAGCGGACTCCAGTCAAAACCTGTATTTTATTATTAAACTCATTTGTGCCAAAGCATTTTCCAGAATTATAAGATCTTGAGCAACAAGGTTGAATTTAAATTACTGCCATTAATGCTTTTTTGCCCCCCCAAATTCTTCAAATTCCTTGAATTCCTTACGTGTTATCACAACGCAATATTTTTTTCTGCAAACCTAATACTATAACAGACTTGTACCTCAAATTGCTTCTTATTTCGTCAAATTCTGCGGTTTTTACAAATATTTGAAAACAGTCCTAAAACGGCCCCTCCAGGAATGCCTTAAGACACTTAGTAACTTAGTATTATATATACTGCACATATTAGTTAATCTTTTCGCAAATATTATGTCCAAATTTATTTCACAGATAAATTTGCTTTTCAACAACTTTGTTCTTCTTTGATGACATTATAAAACAAACCCATACTCAATAATTTAAGCCTGTGCTGCAATTTACCTATTCACCATCAATTTTCATTTCCATATCTCAATAATTATATACCATGTATTTGGGCCAATACGAATATGATCATGTTTGTTGATCCAGTTGATGTGATCACCAAAAATATATCAGAAATGACTCTCCAGCTAGAATCGAGACCTCTAAAAGGCCTCCGAATTATAAGACTTGATTTGTCATTAACGCAT
The DNA here is from genome assembly GCA_027575215.2 of Hydrozoanthus sils. Classification (NCBI taxonomy): domain Eukaryota; kingdom Metazoa; phylum Cnidaria; class Anthozoa; order Zoantharia; family Hydrozoanthidae; genus Hydrozoanthus; species Hydrozoanthus sils. The sequence goes on along the minus strand of JAOBRD020860961.1, from coordinate 2,732 downwards.
TCTGAAAAGGAACGTAACGCGTACGTCTTACATGGACTTTCGACTGGTTGAAATCTGTAGCTAGCTAAGTTTTCTTTGAATATGTAAAGATCATTATCACCTTTATAATGCCTGCATTTCCTCCATCGCGATCTCTTTCGACAGTAAGTCTGCGAGTTGACTCGCCACTTCCCATTGCAACGCTAAAAGTCTTAGGTTTTCTTCAAGCCTCTTCACTCGTCGTCGGCCATGTTGAATGATAAACGAGCGCCTGCGATTTCATCAGTCTAGCGGTTTTACTCCATGTTGCTAGGAGACAGGTTTAAGGCTTTAGAAGCTTCAATACCCGAATATTCCAAACACAACATTCGACATTCTGAAGTGTTTATGTCAGTGCTTTCATATGTTCTAAGTTTCTTTTTTTCCGCAAATGAGTGACATAAATCCACTTCAGCCGACAGAGTCTAAAAGGACTGTTAGCCTGGAAACAGTCACACCGCACCATGATGTCGAGAAGTACAGACTTGACGGTAAGAGAGTTGTGTATGGTCGAAGAAATCAAGAGTACGTGAAAGCCATGTACGGCGACCCGGTTGAGAAGGAAGAAGTGAGGTGAGGCGAAAGCGATTCTCAATGAAACTAACTCAAAAACTAAGTTAAGCACAAGCTTTTCTGATGCATACTTTTATACTAGAGAATTTACGACTTCGCAGCTGTTTAAACTCAGTCAAGCACTACTGTACACAAAACACCCGCGGTCTTAAATCATATTTTAATTTTATTAGTTGTCAAAAAGTAACGATGTTCAAATAATAGCCAGTACTGAATGCTACATATATAGCATATTTGAAGACAATATCAAACAAAGATTAGCGCGTTGTTCTTGTAAAATTAGTTTTACACAAGAACTAAAGTTTTTAACGGAGTGCTGCTTTATTAATGTGTTGAGCTTTCATCTCCAAGTTCCGGACAGGACAAATGTCGAGTCAGAGTTTAAATTAGGAAAACATAGCAATTCTGAACGCTTCTGCCCCAAAATAAATAAAATGTCGGTCACACGTAATTTGATAATTTTGTTCGTATGTGCTCCGAACCCCACAGCCCATTTCGAATTTTAACACGGCTGAGCCATTAGATGGCATATTTTATTTTGAAACTGGTTTTGAGTTACCATTGTATTATTTACCGATGCACTGGTTAGATTTTTGAATTAAAAATGAAAAGAAGAAAATAAAAAAGTAATTTCACAAAATAAACACGCCGATTTATTTAGTCGCAAAGTTGTTGATAGAAGTAAAATTTAAAACTAAAAGAAAAATGTTATTTACTGTAACAGGAGCAATAAGTTGCAATGATACTTTTAACTTTATTGTAACAGAAAAAAAAATAAACTGCACAAATAATGTATTGTATCATTTTCAATCAAAAATTCATATTTTGTATATAGCCAAAAAATACCAACTTCAAAGTTTGCCATACCCAAAAAGGTCAACTTTCCGCGGCAGAATTTGTATATTCCTAATTATATAACATACCAAGTTAAACTTAAGTGTGCTTTTGTTATTATTAATTTATTTCAGATAAAGAAAAACACAATACCCAAAAAAATCGCTGCGTCTTTATTTTTCGCAACCCCAAAAAAGCTTTGACGTCTTCCAAAGACCCCAAAAATCCCTTTGACCAAAATTTCCGACCCGACAGAAATCCTTCCGATCTCACTCTCCCTCCCTAGCCCTCCCCTGTCTTTGAAATACGTTAGATTTAGCAAAGACAATGCGACGACAACCTGATTTCTGTTTACGTGCGCGCGCGCAGCTCGAGGGCTGAGAAGAAAACGTCACGTTGTGAACGCAACGCGCAAACATCAAAATCCCGTCTCGAAACAGAACGCGACGTGTACATCGCAACGTCTCAGTACCTCGAGCTGTGTGCGCACACGTAAGCAGAAGTCACGTTGTCATCGCATTGCTTTTGCTAAATGTATCTACCGTAGTTATTCACTATTAAGCCGCAACCCCCATTTTAGAGAGACGCAAAGTGTGACTTGAAAGTGAATAACTACGGTAGTAACTGAGTGGGGCCCCCTGGGACACACTGTCACCCCCCCCCCCAAAACGAACGAATTGATAAAAAAAGCCGTTTAATATAGAAGGTAAGCAAAAACAAAATTTTTAATACTAATGATAATAATAATAAAAAATGTTTAATATTAACAGTTATAATAATTATAACAATGATGATGATCATGATAATTGCACAACCGACTTTTCCAGGATGTTGTGAGCGATCACGAGCGAATCAAATTTGCCCTTTGCTAAAACATGCCTCTTTGACATTACGTGTACCTTGCCTCGTGTATTGATCATCTTCTCACCACGCAGTACTCAGGCTTTCAATTAGCATCTCTACCGTTCTCCAAAACGCTGTACCTTGTCCCATGACACCTGACAACTTCCTGTTTATTTCTCAGCTGTGGACCTCCACACAAGATCGTCTGGAGCGTGGGTTAATTCTTCTTCTTCCTTCCACACAAAAGACACTCGCTAAACGTCCTCTCGGCCCTCTTCCCACTGCAAAATGCCATACCTTGTCCGATCCTATGCTTCAACAGTCCCCACCTCCATACACGCTTAACCTTTTTCTTCCAAGTATCTAAGCTATACTCTGTCCCAGGCTCCAACAAACCCCTCCTCCATCTTCTAGTGTCCACAAAGCTAACCAATGCCGTCCCGGTTTACCATATGGATCTGTGT
>JAOBRD020860854.1:0-12978 GCA_027575215.2 Hydrozoanthus sils | reverse complement strand
GGTAGGGCGGCACGTCCCCGTACAGCTTTTATATTGGAGTACCCCCCCCCCGGGATTTTACCACACTGTTGCTGCTAATCAAATCAAGCTGTTTCAGTGGGATTCAGTCAAGTGAATTATTTACATTGCCTTGAAGCGCTTTTAAAATTCCAATCCACGGCCCAGGCTATTTGTACCATATAATGTAAAATAAAACCAACTAAGTATATGTGTATTTCGTTAAACTCGCTATCAGCAGTCTAAGAGGTTAAAACTGGCTCCCAGTAGTCTAGTTGACTCGGATTAGCATTATTTCGTTCCATACACTAAACCGGCGTTTGACTAGTTTCATGAATTAATCGGCTGTTTGTAAAACTGTAAACTGTGGGAAGAGATAATTTTGATGCATATACATTAGCAGCTATCTGTATGTACGAAGTCAAAATGTATTTTAATTTTAAAAAAAGCGAAGTTTCATTATAACTTCGCGTGAACAGTTATTAGTTATTAGTAATTAGTTAACAACATTTTACAAACAATACTCTTTCCCACTCGCTATTTTTCCTTCCTTTAGCATTTTCGACGCGTACAGAGCAATAAACACATAAAAACAAACCGTTAATTGAATCGTCTTACGTTGAACAGGAGAAAGTCATTATGCAATGTAACTAGCTAACAACTACGTGTCTTGGTTTAATGAATATTGACAATTAATTCAACTTTGTTTTACAAATAGCTTGAGGTTGGCGAGATTGAAAGACATGAACAATTCTAATTAATGTTCGCTTACATGTCTAATAAATCGTAAAAGCAAATTATTCGACCACCTACCGTATAAAAAGCGTGTTAAATGCGTTTATAAATGTTTATGCGCGTTGGCAACTGTTTTCCTATCCCTTTCAACACTCTTTTTATCACCCTCCACAAACTTTCTTCAACCATCTGGGTCGTGATAATTTCTGCCGTACCGTTTGTTCTCCGTCGTACTTTCGGCCGGGACCCGTGATAACTTTCGAGCTTGTTTACTTCAAATTTGTTGCCATGATCATGAATATCCCTCCACGGCTCGGTGAATAAAGCAAAATGAATTTATATTTAAAAACTTTAAGTTCGGAAAGGCCAAGTTCCGTAATGGTTGAAAGTTCAACTCCTTTCAAAGCAGAGTTTTGGCTTCCCATATCGGTACTGTGTAAGTTTGTGTATTAAAAGCAGGCGACGCACAGACGATAATCCAACTTCCGAAAGGAAGTCTTGCAGCAGGGAAATCTGCTGTTGCTGGCCTCTGTAGGCCCTCTCCGATGCCCGAATCTTCAGCACAAGCAATTGTTTGCTGTGCATATTAAGGTTGTTGGGTTGGGACCTTCGCCCAAAAATCCTGGTTCAGGACTACTCCCCCAAAGAGCGGTCTTGGCGGCGATGGTCCATCCACTAAAGAATTTTGGGGGAGCTCTAACGCTCTCCAATTTCTCTAAAACATCTTTCAATGGTACCGTCCATTGCTCAAGTTTGTAGGAAACGAATTCAAATGACTTAGACCAATGAGTTATCAGTTGAATTAGATTTGTCTTATCCAATGAAAACATGTTTCTTTTGTCAGCCCATTTTCCTCCTGAGTCCCCTTAATCTGGGTACGACGGGGAGCGGTTTGAGAGACTGAGCCTTAACGTTTCATTTTATGAACTTGGTGCCTGCTACATTATAAGGTCCTATTTAAAACGTATGTTTCCCGTTATAGAATAACGTCCCTATTTAACAATAAATGTCCCCGATTCAAGACTTTTGTCCCTTATAGAAGCAAAATGTCTCTTTTAGAAAACAAAATGTCCCCGTTAAGTGGGGCATTTTCAGTTTTAAGGCATAAATGGTCGAGTTTTTTTAACTATGTTCATTTGCTAAGAGACATCCATGGTTTGTTTAAGTATGTCTAAAAGCAGACGGTGCAACTGTCCTTTACCTGGCTGTAAGAGCAGAAATCTTGTGAAAATTTCAAATCATTTGGCTCAAGTGCACAATCTTTTCTCGGACGAAAGGAAGACATGGTAACAGGAAGCAAAACATCAACCCAAATTATACTTTCATTACATCACTAAAAAGTCAAAACCTAGAACTAACCAAGCTTAACATTGGAATGGGTATAAAATAAGATTAGTTGCACACAAATTCATTTTACACTATGGACCCACGATGGAAACATAACTTTTCTGCACTTGTGTCAGGGCCTTCCCTGTCAGGCAAATTAATCAACATTTGTTCGTCAGTTATTACTACTTGGAGAGAAAATGATAGACAGAGTCCCCGAAAAGATTGCCTACTGTTTTGGGGCGAATCAACCGATGTTTGACGAGATGAAGAATAAGATCCCAAACATCTTTTTCATAGAAGGATTACCTAGCGACCTTCTGGATAGGGTTGATTCAAGACAACGTAACCTTCATGTATTGGATGATTTAGTGTATGATCTAGCCGACAACAAAATGATGACCCAGCTTTTACCAAGGGCCGACACAATAACTTGTCTATTATCTTCATTGTTCACAACCTGTTTTATCAAGGCAAAGAAATGAGGACCGTATCCTTAAACGCTTCCTACATTGTCCTCTTTTGCAGTCCACGAGATAAAACACAGATAATGAATCTCGCCAAGCAGATATACCCTGGCAATTCAAAGTTTATGCTCGAGGCATACAAAAACGCAACTGAGCAACCTTATGGGTATTTAGTCATCGATTTGAGATCAAACACACCCGAAGAATTTCGACTGCGCACAAATATCTTTGCCGGTGAGACACAGTTTGCTTACGTCAGACGAGACTATAAAATGCGTTGAACGGCGGATTAGTTGTCATTCTAGATAATGTCACGTTCAGTGAAGGACAGTCTTGACTTTCTCAAGGTGTTAAGCAAGTGCAACTCACGACAGAGAAAAGCTATTCTAGCAACAGCCGACTCCAAGCTTTGAAAGTCAATTTGTGAGTGTGTTTTAAAATTCTAAAAGAGACTGTGCTAGTGTCGTCGAGTCAAAGAAAGAAGCTCCTCCGTCATAAAAACATACTCATAACACTTGGAAATAAAGGGATTGCTCTTCACAAAAAGAAAAACGCAATAGTACAACACGGAGGCAGTTTCTTGCAAGTTCTCCTACCACCAGTCTTGGCTGCTTTGTCAAGCCTTCTCTAACCATGCTTCACGCAAAACGAATGATTGTGGTTCCGGAAACTTTTTAGTCAAATATACAGCATCAGCAAAACGTACAGAGGTCCCCAATCACTGAAAAATTATCCTTGCTGGACTCCGATATGGATGAAATTTTGAAAAATAAGGAACTCCCAGACGACGTGAAACTTCAATGTTACAACCAAATGTTGCAGAGATACTTAAACTTTTATGGTCAGAGGAAAGGGCAACCGCTGCAAGTTAAAATAGAAAGTACTACTAAGTACTCCCACGAGAGCAAGATCAAGAAGAAACAACCAACGACACAAATAGTGCGATAGAACAAGACATCATAGACACCGTCCCAAAAACTCTGAAAAGCAAAGCGCGACTTCTCGTCAATAACATTAAAAGTAACAAAAACAAAATGCCCTGGAATGACGGTGGAGAACTCCTTTATCATGGCAAGGTTATTCCGTCTACTCACATAGTCGACCTAGTGCGTGATATTGTGAAAGGAAGAAAGAGCTTTGACTCAAATGGATGGCAGTTTTTCTCACTTGGTTTGGGTAAGATGAATATACCACACAACTGGATTGGAAACGAACAACGCAAGGAAGTGATGCGGCAGTATAAAAACAGAATAGGTGAAGGAATGCCAGAGCAGGAAGGAGAACCTATACGTTTTTTGCCTACTCGCACACCCTCAGTCTTAAGAACTCCCCAAAGTATTCCAAGATCTCGTAAACAAAGACACACCCCTCTCACCCGTGGCAAATGGGAGACGATGAAAACAATGGTCAAGACTTTTCTTCCACAAACTTTCTTTTTTTATTATTATTATTATTATTATTATTATTATTAAATCATTGTATCGTTTTACAAGATTCTAATAAAAACGGTTAATATTGTTATACAGTTGTAATTTTTTCTTTGTTACAAGTGCATCTTTGGAATGGAAACCTGTTTAGTTGTTCTCATTCGAGAATCTTCAACGGGAAAAAAGGGGAAAAATCTGTTTACAAACTCATCTACAAAAGCATCGTTTAAAAGCTTTTGATTAAAAAACCGGCGAAGTATGGTTTTCATGCTATGTCCTCTACATCTAAGTGTTACATAAAACACACAGTATTCCCCACACTCTAGAGTTCATGCTTTGTAATTCTCTATTGTTAAAAGTCCATTCTTGTGTTATCTTGCAAAAATGTTTTAAAAACTTCAGCGTACAACTCCGGTGATTGCCCGTAAGAATAACAAAATTCTCCTTTCTTGTCTTTGCTAAATTAAAACGCCACCCAATGACTTCCTGCTCTGCTGGGTCGATGTTAGCGATATAAGCGCTCGGGTAAACAGTCACTTTTGTAGGTAAAACATCTGAGGGGAATACACCTCTGAATCGTTGTTTTAAACTCTTGTCTTGTCCCACGGCTTCTCTTAGCTGGATTGTGTTAATCTCTAGTCAGTGTAATCATTAAGGACGTTCCTTGAATGGTCGATTTCAAGCACTGAATCAAATTCAGCGTACACAATAAGGTTAACTGTCGGCTGAAGAGGCTTGGCAAACTGAAACTCGATTCGCAAGTTTCCTTGTTTTATAAGGTTAAAGTTACTCCATCCGATAGATCTGGAGCCAAGTTAAAACAAAAGAGCGTGTAACCATCAGCATAATCTTGACGTGAGATTTGATTCCCGTGGTCACCGTACACCATTCCAGAGCCGGTGAAAAGGGACTGATACCCCATGATGAAGCCCTGACCCCCATCATCACTGAACTTTAGCTTTAGGGGTTTCTGTGGCACTGAGTCTCCTTTGACAAGCACGTTAAGGTAACGTAGGTCGTTATGTTTGAAGTTGTACGGAGATTTAGTGTAAGAGCCGTTATACGCATCGCTGTCCACCATGGTAATAACCAGACGGTCCGGTAGTCTCCCATTGAAAACATTATCTTTAGCTACATCAAAGCTTCCGGAGGCCACACTGAAGACTTTAACATAAGGATTTGGCTTTACCTTGCGTATGAAAACAACGGCATCTTCACTGACGACTTTATAGTTCGGATTTATTTCCCCTGACCTTAAACAGAACGCAGCATTGGCCCTCGAGAACTTCAGTTTGAGTCTTACATTGTCAAGAATGTATCTACCTTGGAAAAATAAGTCTGCATAAATAGGCCCAGCAAGTTCAATGCTGTTGCTTTTCTTCGAGTGTTTGAAACAGCTGGCAAGGCCAGCATTCCCACCAGCATCAAGGTCTTTTGCCGGGTCGGTTTCGTCAATTGCACCTGGAGTGTCTTTGTAAAACAACTCGCTAGTCAAACGTGTTGTTTTGGCTCCGTTTCCATAACTCAGCAGGGTGGTCAAAAAGGCTCTGTGAGGGTAAGTATTGGATCAAGGCGAAACCAGTTTGTCTTGTAACGTCACATCTACTTGCCTGAAAAAAGAGTGAAGAAAGAGGTTGATCGAGGCCACTTTCTTGTCCGTCACTGCAGAGCCATCAACAGCCACTACTTTTGTTTTCACATGCATCCAAGATCTCGCCAAATCAAGATATTCCGAGCCACCGTCAACGACAAATTAGATAGGACCACTGTCTATGATGCTCGATACAGGATGAACGTCTTGCCATTTACCGCGTTCCTCAGACGTTTGAGTGGCAGGTACAGTGAATAAATCCAAACTGTTATCTATGCTTTCTGGTGACTCGTGGTGTACAAACGACAGGTTCTTATTTCCTTCCTTTTTTTCCTTTCTTGGACAGCAATTCGTATTCTTTCTCTCGTCGGGTGAGAGATGTTCTCGCTCGCCTTGTTGAAGGGCGACTGGCTGGATTGGATGTTAAACGCCTTTTTATGCCTGCTCCTCTCTTCATACCTCGCCCCGACTGAGGTGTTATTGTATCTCTAACTGCACTTAAGGCCTGACTCTTCAACTCTTGACCAGCCTGTTTCGTTCGATCGATTGCTGCAGCACGTAGGTTTTTACCCGCCAGAACGTCGTGAACTACTCCAATCCCAGTGATTAATGCTCTTTCTCCGACTGCTTTAGCACCAGTCTTCAAAAGAGGAACAAAAGATCGAAAAAGACTTCGGAACATGGAACCCAGGCCATAACCACATTTAACAGAGGCACCTTCGAATCCGGGTAAGCTAGTACCGCCGTGTTGAATATGAAAGTGTTGTCTGTATAATTCTAAGTTCGGATGATATTGCTTTCGCATGTTTCTACAAGTAAAACGGTTTGCTTCTCTTAAAATGAAGTGTCACGATCAACTTCCCACTTTTAAATGGCACCAACTCTTTTGTGTCGTCCTTTATATTACAGTCGATACGCTCGATGTATTTTTTGCTCACTGGTAAGTAGAATGGGTTCTGGAATATCTTTGTTAAGGCTTCTCCATCCTTTCTTTCAATGCTTACTATACGTTGTAGTGAAACTCTGACATCTCCAACTATCTGGACCTTCACTACATCAGCGTATACGTAAAGAGAGAGGAACCAACCGGCCAGACTTGCAACACGGGGAGAGACCGTGGTCTTGGTGATTGGTTCGTCTTGATCAAACCCCAGAATAGTTGACAGTCCATCTCCAATCAAAATGTTCAAACTTCCCTTAATTTCCACCTTTACGTGTCTCGTCACATCGTCAAACGAGAGTGCTATCTCCTTCTGTGCTTGAGACCCCAACTCATTGCGGATAGTAGCTGTTTAACTGTTTTGTAATAGCCAGGTGGGATACTAAAACGCGACACGAACCCATTGTTGCGTTTAGTGTAGAACATGTTGCATTTGCCTAGCGAGCGAACGTTGTTCCACGTATGGGGGTAATGAATTTCAGTCAAAGCAACCTCCCAGTCACCACTCTAATCTAGAGGTGGCGTAAATTTACAGTAAAATCTGCTAATGTATATTAGGATACAATTTCATGGACGAGTTACTTGGAGCGTGAGATAAAAATGACCCGCCATCGTTGAAATCAAACGTCAAATGCGCTAGTAGAACACACAGCACCTTCTTTTAAAACAACGCTCTATTTTTTATTCATAAACATAGAATTACAGAGTTTTACAAATCCAACAAATCTGTTTCTGCCACCCAGCTGTTCATTGTGTCAGGATATCCTATCAATTTCACATAATACTCTGTTTTTCCATGACGCTTCCTTTGTTTGATGATTTTCGCCACCTTGTACACACCATCTTACACACCATCTTCTTTCTTAACTGCCTGAAGCTCATGCTCATAAAAAGTGCCTTCTATTTCTTCACCATTGTAGTCTTTTAACTGGTAAACCGGTGGACGATGGGGTGCTCGTTTGGAGATTGTAAATATTTCTTCTGTCCAGCCAGGAAGATACCCTTTTTCAAAAGTCCTTTTAATCTTGCTTAGTCGAACTTGATCTCCTACCTTAAACTTATACCTAACTCTCTTGTTGGGTTGTTTATCATACAAAGTGTGCCATACTCGTTCTTCATTCTTTTTTGTCACTTAGATTGGCTTGGTTTTGATACTCCTATGTAACGAGCTATTGTAACTTTTTAGTAGTTGGGAGAGTACGGAAGGATAGTTTAACGAGTTCTTCCAGGTAAAGTAACGCCACATCTTGGTTTTTAACGTTCGATTGAACCGTTCGACAATGCTAGCCTTGGTCTCATTGTGGGTGGTAAAAAACTTGATATTTTTTTCGCGCAGAAATGATTGAAACTGCTTGTTTAAGAATTATTTTCCCTCGTCTGTTTGAAGGTACAAGGCTTTCCTGTCACATTTCAAGATAGTTTGGAAGGCAGTCGTGAGTTCTTTACCAGTCTTGGACTTTAATGGTACAACCCAGGCAAACTTGGAAAACACATTGATACAAGTGAGGAGATATTTGTACCCCTTATTATATTTGCTTAAAGATTGAAGATCGACCAGGTCAGCTGGCCATTGATGGTCAATGCCTCCGACTATAACTCTGTTCCTCGCCAAGTGTTTGCGCACTGGCTTGTGTAGGGTATAAGAATCTTGAGACTTGAGCCACTCCTGAATCTTTTTTCTAGATACTCGATGCCTTTGGTCTTCTTTTACAGCACGATAAAGGGCATCAACGCCACCAAGGCTCCCTTCATTTTCGAGATTGTAATACTTGTCGCAAAGTTACTGTGCTATCTCTTCAGGTCCTCCATCAAGTTCGGATGCTTGGATGGTCACGTTTCCTCCACAACAGAATACAACGCAAGCGTCTGAAAACGTTTTCTAAATGAACTGTAGGTAATGCCGGTGAACAACAACAAGACATGTTTCCCGTCGAGAGGCTCTAAGCTTAATGGCGAGGTACCAGAAGGTGAACCCTTTTATAACCACAAGAGGGTCGTCGTTAACAACCGAGCTAGCAGTAAGCGATTTCTTGGGAAAAAGTTAGGATGATTGGTCATTAGAAACTTAAACAACTCATCCTGGGCAGTCATCATCGGGTAACTGAAGTTCCTCTGCAAAGCGAAGAAAGTACATCATTCGTCCCCAATTCATTCCTCCTTTTTTACCATCTCACCAAGGACACAAAAAAGGAACGAGAGGGAACCGTTTGTTCGAAAAAAGTTAAGGGTCGGAGTTGAAGTTTGTTTCCAAACAGCCTGAGAATAGTTAAATAGCCCCTCATTCTTCTACGGTTAACAACAAAATGACACGATATCAGTTGCTGTCTATCTTTTTATTTGTTTGAACGTGAGTAATTATTACAAGTCTTCTCTTTTCTGTTTTTTCATTAGTGAGCCAAGTTGCCTAGGTCCTTCTCGACTATCCACGTTAGGCATGTCCCACTTGAACTCTTGCCAGAGAAGGCTAGAAATGTCTTGGCTAGGAAACAGTGATTTTATCTCAGCCGTCCATTCTTTCAACACTTGAATCTCAAAAACTCTCCTCAGTGCCTCCTCCAGAAAACAGTCCACTTGCTCGTCAAAAGACATGAATAGGCACACGTAATGCTGTTTCTGACTTGGATGGTTGATTTGGCACCCATATGAATTACTGCGTACTACCTCGTAAAATGGTTCTCTGAGGGTCTTTGCATAGGCAGTACACTGCTTGCTCCAACACTTGCTGTCTTACGCTGTTATCATCAAATAAACAGGCCATGGGAAGTTTGACTTTGTTGTTCCTTGGCTCTCACTGCTAAAATTACAACACAGCTTGGCCTCACTAGCTTTATAGCGTCTTATCCAAGATAAAAATAGAAACATGATGTCATATTGAAACCGGTTCTAGCCGGATAACAATAGCTGTTTTGCATAATTAATGCAGTTGGAGCCGTTTTAGAAAAACAACCGTTCAAATCATTTTCATAACAAAAGAGTTTATGTAAACAATCCGCATTTTATTCATGACCTATGACGTCATCCTAGAGATAGTTTATCCCCCCGCAGAGATAATGAGATTCCCCCGCAAAAATGGGGGCTAATTCGTTCCCTTCTATACTACTCAAAAGGAATTGTCAATGTCTTCTCATCAGATGATCGCAGTGTTCTACCAGGAGTGTAGAACTCTAATTTGAGGTATGACGGCCATGTACTAAAAAAGCACTATTTAAAAGGTAGCTTTCTCGCCGTTCATTAATAGATAGCCACCCTAGCTTGCGTAGATCAGGCTTACTTGCGTATCGCCGAGGAACGAAACTTGCAGCTGCCAGCTGCACACGCTGTAAACGATTTTGAAAATATTCTGGGATCGGACGAGTGACAATGTCATTGTTTTCTATTTTTGAAAGAATTAGACACTCCGCCAGCTGTTTTTTAACATGGTAAGGACAAATGTTCTTCAATCTACTTATGACTGACAAACTGCCGTAGCAGTTTGCAATCTTGGTATTAATTTCGTCGTTCTAGCGTAGATTCTGGTGAATGTGGGTACCAAGGAGGTGGAAGGTGGAAACTCTTTCAAAGTCTTTGTCACCTATCCTGAGATTAACGAACTGTGCACCAAGTGTGTGTACTCGAGATAACTGGGAAGTAGACAGCAACATGAATTTGGTCTTTTTGGGATTTAGGGCAAGGTTACATTGCGAAGACCAAGTGGATAACTTGTCGAGCGCATCTTGTAGCTCTAGCAGGCAGTCTTGAAGCTCTGCTGGTACCCCGAAGGTGACATTGATGCGTTCGGATGAGTTATCATCAATTCTAACATACTGACTTCGATCGGTTAAATAACTTGTTACCCACCGTAGAGAGTTTTTAGAAAATCCCATTTGATATAGTTTGAGTAAGACCGTCTCATATACTTCAGTGTCGAACGCCTTCGGAAGGTAAGCCATTACGGCCACGGTGATCTCGCCTCTTTTCATTGCTTTCAGTATGTCGTCCTAACAGCAAGAATAGTAGTCGTCGTTGAATGGTGTTTACGATAAGAACTTATGTTGGGATGTAAGGTGGTGTTCTCAGAGAGGAATACTAGCATTTATAATCACCTTATCATAGATCTTTAATTAAGCTGCAAGTATTGAAATTGGACGATAATTGTCGCTAACTTGAGGCTCATCTACTTTGGGAATCGGACTATTGCGGGCCAACTTCCACAACAGAGGAAACTCTTGCCGTGTGACGCACGTGTTGATTATATGCGTAAGAGGTGATGCCAAATATTCAGCGACGAGTTTGATCAATTTAGTTGGAATATCATCAGGGCCGGTAGAAGAGTCCGAGCGTAATCCTTTGGTTTCTCTTATAACTTCCTCATAAGTAACGTGACGAAAGTGAAAGGATGACTCAGAGTCCTGCAGCAAGCAATTTATCAGCTTATACAAATCCTCCTTGATCACAGGGGAAGAGGCAGTAACACGTTCGGCTGTTGACGCGAAGTGTTTGTTCAAATCATCTGGGTTGACACGAAGAGGTTTGTGATTTGGATAGAGGATACGATATATTGTTTTCCAAACAACTTTAGGTCTCTTGGACGAAAGCGCTTTCATCATGAATCCTCTTTTAGCTTTCTTGATACGTTTCTTAAGTTCGCGTGTTTCTAAACATATCCCATGCACCCACATCGTGAGAAAGTTTATGCGCATCCTGGCGATAGAAATTGCACCTTTCTCGGAGAGCTCGGATGCTTTGATCATTCAGCAATGGTGCAGGTGGTCTTGTTAATCGTGTGCGTTTCAATGGCGCATGACTGTCGAGATATTCACAAATGAGGGTGTTGAGAGCGCTAACTTGGTCATTGGGATCTTGTAGGGCGTAAACAACTTCAAACGGTAGCGCGACGAAGTCCTTAATAAATGCCGTTTCGTAGAACTGTTTTTCATTTCTGATGTACTTGTACCTTAGCGTATAACGTGTGACTCGCTCATTAATGGTGACATATGGAGCGTCGTGATCACTAATGAGTGGACAAGGGATAACATCCGTATATGTGACACGACTAGGGATGTTGGTGATGAAGTGGTCAATCAGTGTTTTACTAGACATGGTAGTTCGTGTTACTTTGGTGACCACCTGTTTGAGCTTTAGAGTGTCTAGTACTTCAGTGTACTTCAATGATATTTATTATTGAAATATTGTATCAATGTTTTTTTTAACCTTTTAGATTGCATCTGGTTGTAACTGTATTAAACATATGTCAGAGTATTGACCATTTTTGCTGATTAAGATTGGTGTACTCTTTTTATGTTGTATATGATACTCTACACTACAAATAATCAAAGGACTCCTTGGGTCAATTCGGAATGCAATGGATTTTTCCAAAATGTTAGCATATGTAATAGAATTACCAACAGCTGCCAACAATTTATTGCAACAACAATCTATGGCAACAATTTATGGAGACATTGTGAAACAATTACACAACATTAAATTAACAGTATCAGTTCTGCTGACAATTCATACTTTTAATTGTTCTGCTGATTTTTCACAACACTACAACGGAACATTTTGTAGCGAGATTGGCAGTAATGGTTCGCATTCGACTCTATATCTTCTTCATTAGTTGGCTCATTTAGATTGTTGCAAACATAATCACCTGACCTGCCAACAGCCGTTGTCTCAGAATCAACTTTTACTTCAGAGTTCAGAGCCGAGTCTCAACAAATGATGGCTTGGGCTAAACAAAATAAAGAAGACTGTGGTTCCGTTACTAGAAACTAATTGAACAAGAAAAAAATCTTTTAAGAACGAACAGTGACTTCCGTGATTCAAATTCCACAACAGTTGAATGGCTTCATGCAGTAGAGATAGTATTGTTGACTCCAAGTTACTACAAACTATATTTGTGCAAGCTAATGCGATTTTCAGTATTTACTTGATAACATATAGATGTCTCCAATTGCATATTTTTTGGTTTCTCCGATTTTCACTGAATTACACTTAACGCAATAGCTTTTTTTAAAAGCACAGAGTTTGAAGTTCACAAATAAAGCGCATATATTGAGTTAAAATAATGTATCGAGTATTAAACCAAAACCAGTGGTAACGAAAATAAGGAAACGCTACAGTCAAAATTATGGCTAACTGAGAAGCAATAAATATTATAGGGTGGTCGAATTGGCACAAAAAATTTTAGAGTCGGTTGGTCGACCGGAAATACAGACATTTTTTCGGCCTTACCTGCAAACTTTAGTTCAATAGCCGAATCTCGATTGTTTTCAGTTCTTGTCTAAAATAACCCGCTGCCTTTGAAATTTATAAGCAAGTTATATCTCTTCCCAGATAACCTTTCACTTGATTGTGGAGCTTTACTTGTTGAAGTGTATGAATGATGTTTTCAAACGAGGGTACATTTTGTAGGCCGAAAGATGAAGCTTGACAATAGTTCAATAAAATGGTAGTCCAGTCGCGGTCCATTGAGGCATGGGGCTAGTACTGGAAAACTACTTTCACGCATCAAGC
>JAOBRD020860750.1:0-12979 GCA_027575215.2 Hydrozoanthus sils | reverse complement strand
TTAGCAGTGTAATTTCCCCCACTGAAAGTCGCTAATGTGAGTTGGCTTTGGCTTCCTCGATAAAATTTGTTATTATTATTATTATTGAGTCTATAAACAAGGATTCATTGGACAAGGATGTCTGACTAAAGAAAGAGTCTACAGGTCCTATGCATAAATGGCTGTGATTTAAATGCTGTATTCTTTTGTCTTCGTGCATTCAAATTAGTCTTACTAGCCTTGATCTTGAGCTAAACTTTCAAAAAAAATATGTTATCCACAACAAGGAAAGTGCTAATTCAATTAATGAAGGCAAAAGACTGTTTTAATTGTTGCATTTATGCATATGATATATGATGAGCACAATTTTGTTCAAAGACCTTTTGAAATCATGCAACTAATTCAATAATTCCTGATCCCTTGAATGCTGATTGTTGAAGGCCTTAATTTCTAACTGTCTTCAGTTTTATGGCCAGTCAGCTATCAGCATCTAGCTTCTTATTACATATCATTTAAGTACAAAATAAGACATTTAGTGTGTGTGGTAATGAGAAAATAAAAATTGGTCAAACAAAGCAAACTACTGAAGGAAAAAAACTGGAATTCTCCCAAACTACCTCCTAGAAAACTAACATGGGCATTTAGTTCTGAAAAATTACTAAATAAATGCAGTTGGCCTGGACTGAAGGGATTAAAACAAACTTTCTGAGTTGTACCTGAAAATCTCTTTGAATATCCCGTACAGATCTTGGTACAGTGCCATTACCACCATGATTGAGATGTGCTACTTGATCATCTAGTAAGAAGTGGCTTTTCCTTATGGTTCTTCCATAAATAGATTGCTTGTAATGCCTTCCAAATATACCAGCAAAAAGCCAGCCAAGAGCACAAAGAAGACGTATCCATAACAGTTGCAGCAGGTATGCTACTCTATAACCAGATCAGCAAATTTCCAAAGTTACAACTTTTGTCACAATATTATAAAAGGGCTGCAAAAGTATAAAATGTACATCACAAAGCAACTTTAACCAATACAGCCATCTGCAAAGCAATTTGCTTAGATAGCCGAGTAGAAAAAATATTTTGCTTTAGCATGTACAAATTGTAAAGATTCATAGTCTATTTACAGCCTATATGTTTTCATGGAGAATGATTTCAATCAACTTAGCCAATGGATTTTTAATTTCTGTTTACTATCAGAGTCATTTTAAGTTTTAAGTCAAGAAAAAAAAATGTTCTAACATTAATTAACAAGTTTTCCTAGATTAAATGACTTGGCAAATTAATAATATCTAGATTCTCACAAATTGTAGTTGATTATTAAACAATTATTCTAAGAGTGTGCATCGGATATGAGATGGTAAATAAATAGCCACTTGCAAAGAAGTGCATAGTGCCCAGTGGGCTATAAATCATGTCATATCCAACAAGGACTAATGGAATAACTAATTTCTTAAATTTCTTGAGTTTTTCAAACCTATCAATACTTGAAAATCACAGCTGAAATACTTTATCCAGAACCATATTTTAACTTCGCAAAAACGCATAGCCAGTTTTCATATAATTATGGTCAATTTGTTATATGACATGAGCTAATAACTGAGATTGACTGAACCAATTAGAAAGCAAGAAATGCAATATTTGAGGTTGAAGAATATTTTCATTTAATAAAAACTGATATATCTTTAGAGCCAAGTGTCACCTTAATTACAAATCTAGAAACAAAACTGCTGCTAAGAACTACTTCACCTAGTTCTTTATAAAGACTGATAATAAAGGCACTTTTTTTGTAAACAATCGTGAGACAAAAACACAGAAAAATCAATATACTCACAAGTAATAAAACTTAATGTATGTGGTACAGTTCACAAATATAATACAATCAAAAGAATTAAAATTAATAGCCCTTTGCTCTTAAGTCATCACAGTTCTCCCAACAGAGTGACATGCAACTCTGCTCTTACTCCTGCACTGCTCTGCTCTTTTCTTCAAAAAATAAAACAGACAGAATATAACAATGCTTTATTGAAACTTTCACAAGAAAGAAATTGAAATAGGGTTTGCCTTTTGATTGAAAAATGCAGTTTACTTAAGTGATTTGATAATATTGTCTCCTGTTGTCAAATTCTGCAATGTCTTCACAATGAGCAGGAATAAACTTTGTAATAGTAGGCAAAGCAAAAGTCATGAAGACATTCCTATGGCAGAGCCTACACTCTGGTACTGTATCTCTGCTCTGAGGAGAATTTTGGTCATTGCTGCTCAAATAATAATTGCTCATGCTCAACGACCTGTCATATTGGCAATGTAGGTGCCCTTGAACACAAGATTTTGATGATTTTGTTTAGGACACCAACTTTTGACTTTGGTGTTTCTACAGAGTGAGAAAAATCCCTGGGGGAGGAGGGGGGGGGGGTTACTCTGGTGTTAAAAGGGTAGGAATGATAATCGAAAAAGTTCCCAAAATACCCTGAAAAATACCAAGGCATTACTATTTCCACCATTAAAAAATACTTCTCTGTTTAAAAATTACCCTAAAAAATACCAATTGAAATTTGACATCTAGCAGGACGGTGCTAAGTCCCCTCGTGTTGTGCTGAATGTGATATGTCATATACAAAACAATTGGTCATCGACTTCCAATATCAATCACTTGATTAGTATCGTTTAGTATCGACTACAATCGATCATCGATTTCATCGATTAAGTACGTCAGGAGACTAATTACTGTAGGCTGCACGTATAACTATGAAAACACCTACGAAATTTCCATTACATACATATTAAACTGCATCGCAATACATTCATGTACACGTCTGCACATCTTCGACTTGACATTAACTGATTAAGAGGGGCGCCATTCAATTTTTAAAAACAATTTATTTCTCGACAATGCTTTATTCCTGACGTAGTTAATCGATGACAATCGATCATCGATTTCGTCGATTGAGTAGTTCGGGTTTAAGCAAATTAAGTCGAGTAAAAAAAGCGTAATTCGAGAAACCGAACGACTGATGGATACTATGAATGATACTCTCAGGGGCATTAACCAACGAGGAAGAATTAAAACATTCTATTCAGATCGTTGCCGTAGTCGTATGATTCTGAATATGTCGGCGTGCAGGCGGCCAGGTGGTGAATTCCAACGTGCACAATTATATTTTATTCACTACTTGCTGATTTGTAAAGGTGAGTATTCCGACGACTATAACGAAAAACATATCCTTATGTGATAAATATCTTAAGCTATCTTCTTCTAATAATAAATATATTTGTAGGTGTATATATGTGTATGTGGGAATTAACAAACACGAAGTCGATCCGGTATTACTGTGGGCGTTCAAGACTATATTTTTTACGCTGCAGTATCGTTTATACCTGTCTGTAAGCCTGCACAAGAACATCTCAATATGTTGCTTTAAAAACGCAGTGCGGCTACAATCAGCATTCACTTCTATCTCATCAAACGACTTCACTCACTGCATGCATCCAAATTTATTTTCAGCATTTTGTTGTTTTTAGGGTCTGCAGCGCTGGGTCTGGGGCTGAGCACAGGTTGCCCAGATTCATAGCAGTAAACCTTTTCAAAACGGGTAAAATATCTTCAGGTTAAAACTGTTTTACAAGACATCCGTTATTTAAAAAGTTACAAACAAGAAAACTGCTTACTCATTAAATCTAAAAAACTATAACTACAAAATGTGTGGAAAACCACAGGAATCAGAGACTAGTACTTCAATCAGTTAAATAAAAAAACTTAGCATTTCTTTCCTAGTTAGGTACAAGTGAAGGGAAACAAATGAAAATCACCCGGCCGGCCGGAGAAGGTAAAAATGAGAGTTATTCTAAATGGTCGGGAAAATTAACTCCATTAGCAGAAAATAGTAAACGGCTCTAAATAAAAACCATGCCCTTCTGATAACCCAGTTAGTATCCTGTGCTAGAAAAATCCGAACGGAACATCCCTGCACGTGCAGACCAGTGTCCCCCGTATGTAGCGCAAGAGGAAAACAATAAATGTTACGATAGTAAAATGTTGATAATGATCGTCTCGCACCCGCGGGTTTTTGCTTCGGATTACATTTTGTAGTTGTAAAACAGTAAATTGTGGGAGGGAAATTTATCGAAACAAAATCATAAGTACTGCAAATGTTTGGGCATGCTTAATTAAGTAACTTGCAACCGCTAATACTTGTCACTAAGGCAACCTTATCTAACTTAAGCCTTGATTCAAGTAACCTTCGACTCAGTAAGACCCAACTGACCATGCATGAGCAGTACTCTTTCCAGCCAGATCCAATTAGTCCTGCATATACACCTCACTTTACAATACAGAAACAACTGGACTAAAACCCCGATTTACAACAATCTTTTTGTATTAGCTTTTGGTACTGTTGTCGATAGCGAGCATACTAACTCCAAAAGGTTGTAAGATCAGTTTAATCAGTCCAATCAGAAAAGGAATCTATAAACATTTCGGAAGTCGGCTAAGCCATGGATTAAGGTTTTTAAAATGTTAAAACATCTCCAGAGATGCCAACCTTCGAACTTCAAAATGCGGGAGATTTTTTAAGGCTAGAATTTTTTTGTGTCCTTCTTAACCTTCACTAATGGACGCCTAATACACGATAGTAAAACAGAACACTGCTCATAGTTGCATTGTGTTTCATTTCTTAAGTAATAAACGAATAGCATATTGTTGTTCTTGCATACTTTTATTTATCTAAGTTTTCTTTAAAAATGCAGGAGATTTCTGAAAAATGGTGGAGAGTGGGAGATCAAGCGAAAATGCATAAGTCTTCCGCAGAATGGGGGAGAATTTGCATCTCTGCATCTCTGAGATTTAGTGTTGCGATAATTTTAAAACCTTCCATGATATTTTGGAAATATATCTTTTCCGGCCAGAAATTCATCTTCTATTGATCAAAGTCCCCTCTCTAGTTCTGTTTTAGCTAGCCCACAGGCTCACCACCCTTGCGGCTTTGTGTTGCTCTCAGTAACTCGCCCAGAGTTCGTTCTCGTGATCTTCTCCTTCACTACTCATACTCATAAAGGACTTGTTGCTTTGGGGCGTGTTCCTATATTAGAGCTGGGCGAACTAGTTGCGGATTAGTGGAAGTTTTAAGAAGCTTTTCAGGTCTCTGCAGTCCGATGCCCAAAAACCTTCTTAAACTCCCACAAATCCTTAACGAATTCGCCCAGCTCTGAATTTGAACAAACCATGCACAAAGCAACAATCATTTATTGCGAGCATAGGTAATGCGGGAGAAGATTACGAGGACGAATTCGAGCTACTGAAAAACTACAAGTTCAACTGAATGGAAACACTTAATGAGGGTGGTGAGTCTGTGGCTAGCCTAGACTGTTTCTCGTTCGGATAAATGCCATTGCAGCCATTGGGAATTACAGGATGTTTATTGTCACAGGCAACCCAAGCTTTATATTTATGGCTAAGCTTCCACGCTGACCGATCGAAAGTCTGCGGAAGCTGCAAAAAGTTTGGTCAAACAAAGGGAGCCCAGCGTCCGTCCGTCGCCCAACTACATCACGATTTTGAATGGCTAATTCATTTTAGGCGGGAAATATAAAGATAGGTCGACGCGCGTCAACATCTCGGGGATAAATTTTTTAAAGCAACGAAAGAAATTTCTGCATCGACCTTTCTCCATTTTTAGCGAGAAAAAATATAATTAGTCACAATGTCAAAAAAAGCAACCAAATGGAAAGAGAGGCAAAAGGAAAGCAAAGTAAAAATAGTTTTTGGCAGAAGAAGATAGGCAAAGGAGACGAGAGAGAAAGCGACTGAAAGGCTGATCTCTCTGAGAAACAGCAAGAAGCTGCGTGAGAAAGAAAACGAAAATGTAGACAGAATGTGGAATACAGGAGAGCGAAATACAGTAGCGAGGCATTTAAAGTTGAGCTCCACTAATTTAAAAGGTAAATTACACTTCTTTTTCCATTGAACCATTGCATTTAACTTTTAGGGATGGGCCCGAGAAATTTCAAAACATGGACTTTCAAACTATATATACTTCAGTCTCAAAAAGCAGGTCTCAAAAAGCAGAAATTTTTACTATAAAGTATAGCTTGTGCTTTCTTCAGAACTTATATAATAACATTTTCGTGCTTTTCAATGTCTACAGTTTAAGATGAATGTTAAGGAAAGAAAACATTAAGTCAAAAAGTAAAAAAGTATATATAAGTTAATGACATAATTCATACTTCCGTTGCACAGTGCGAGTGAATAGATATACGTTAATCGTGAGAAGCAAGCGATAGTCTTCAAATTTAGCAGTTTCATGCCAAATAAGTCAGCTCTGCAGATTAATGAGTTCGGGTGAGAGTTAAATTTCAGTCATTTCTTCACTTTTTATTTGAAAACGTCGTTCTTGATAACAACTTAATACATCTGCCGAGTGGAATATTGATAAATCGAAGAACTTATCAAAATTGTACCTATGTACGATTGCTTTTAAGGCCATTTAACTCTACAAGATGCGAGTAGTGAGGAAAATTAATCATTTTTCAGGTAAAAACATACATAAGCATTCACCCATCAATTTGTACCTCATTTATAACATGGTAATACATATGCTAAGAGTATCCTAAGAAAATTCTTCATATTTCAAGAATAACCAAGGATGTGATACATATTTCAAAATAATCTAACTGATAATTGTATTTAGTATTTTGTACCAAATCATTGAATAGCTTTTTTCCATTACTCTGATAGGCTCCTGAAAGAGTTCTTATCCAGGATTATTTAATGTTTTAAGAAAGCTGCCAAAATGGCGACAAAAAAGAGGCAATAAAGTGTAGGATATCTGTATTTACAGGTAGTATAAAAATAATTGTTTTACCCCAAATTTCAAGAAAAAGTACAACAATGATAGTGAGCCCTCACTTTTCTTACTTGCATGTGAAATTTGGTTCAAACTTGACATTCACCAACTCTCATCTTTAAAATGATTCTTATTACTGATTTAAATTCGTAGCTTAGTAAACAAAAGCGAAAAAAAAGTATTTAGTCACAACGTAAAAAGAAAACAACCAAATGGAAAAAAAGAAAGAAAGAGCAAAAAGGGTTTTGGCAGAAGAAGAAAGGCAAAAATATGAAAGAGAAATTTGAGAAACTGAAACAGACATTTCCGAGAAACAGCAAGAAGCTGTGTGAAAAAGGAAAAGAAAATGTATACAAACTTCACAGAGGATTACAGGAGAGCGATAGACAGTGTTGAGGCTCCACTATTAGGTGTCGGCGGCGTAATGGCCGAGCGATTAGCGTGTTCGACTCGTAATCCTAGCTAGAGTCGCGAGTTCGAGCCCCGGTCAGACCACTGTGTTATGTCCTTGAGTAAGAAATTTTACCTGACTTTGTTCCAGTCGACTCACCTGTAAAAATGAGTACCAGTTCTGCTGGGAGCTAACCTGCGATAGATTAGTGTCCTGTCAAGGGAGAGTCAAAGACTCTTATCTGCTTAAGTACAGAAACCGGAGATAAGTGCCGTCCCTATAAGCCACTCAGGCTCGAGAAAGGGTTTAGCTTAGCTTAGCTTAACTCCACTATTAGGTATTACCTAAACTTTATATTACATTGCTTTTCCCATGTTCAAATGTACATTTTCAAATTGTTATACTTGGTGTTTTGGAGTGCTGGTGTAAACGGTCGTAGTTTTTCGTTTTATGCGTCAACTGTTTAAATGTTTTTCCAATTACGCGGTTGAGCGGCATTTCCTTGGCTTATTAAAAATTGTCCTTGCACTGAATCTAACTTCTATGGCGGAAGGGAGAATGGGGTCGTTCCGAGAAATTTCAAAACAATGTCAACCATTTTGTACTTTAGTCTAGAAAAGCATAAAAGTTTTCACATTATATTTCGTTCCTTCTTCAGAACTCATAGTAATGCATTCTGTAGCTCGTGTATTTTTAAAAGTTCTAGTTTAAGATGAATGTGGAAAGGAAATTAGGTAAAACAAAGGTTTTATTAACTATTTCTTAGTTCAAACTTTCGTTGCAGAGCGCAAGTGAATATAGCTACGCTAAACGTGAGAAGTTCAAATAAATTGTAAGAGTTTACAGCTCAAGTTCAAATCAAATTTAAGTTTACAGCTTTGCAAATTAAGGGTTTTGGGTGTGAACTAATTTTTAGTCCTTTACTTTTTATTTGAAAACATTGTGTTTGATAACATTTTACATTGCCTGGATGGAATATTGAGAAACGTAAAACAAGCGCGCGCTCTGTTCGGTGATAGAAACACGCGTGAATTTGTTAGCGAAAGATGTGCTTAGAGGGAAACAAGCCGCACAAGCAAGCGAGTTTTATATTTCTTTTACAAAATAAGCCACACAAGCAGCCAATAAAACCCTGCGATGACGTATGCAGACACACTCTATTCATGTTTAGAGCGCGTCACCAAAGCCAATTAGAAGGCACGTTATATCTCCTTAAAATTATAAAGATAAATCAAAGAACTTATAAATTTCTATATGTACTTTTGCGCTTTTAAAACTCTGAAAGATATGACTAATGAGGAAATTATTTTTTAGTATAAACTTATATAAGCATTCACCCATCCATATCTACCTCAGTGATAATAATATCAGCTATAATAATTAAAATAATTTAATCTTTATTTCAATTAAGATAAATATACATTTGATATCCTAGGAATATTCTAAGATAAGTATATATATATCGCAAGAATATCCTATTTAAGATCACTCTAACAAAATAGAAATGAAAACGAAAAAAAATTACGGTCACGGCTCTTTGATACACAAATCAATTAAAATATCAGGTTAGAAACTTAATCAATAGTTGGATAGGAATGTTAGTAAACCAATAGGTTTTTCTTGGCCTTCCTTAAGTTGATTGAAAGATAAACTGGATTTGTTACAACAAAACTTTAGTCTAATTATAATGTTCTTTGTTTGTTTTCGAATGTCGATTACGACATTGCATCAATGTTAATGTATTATGTAGTTCTTTTCTCTTCAAGTTCTAATCTGGAACATACGCTTTCTTATCATTTATTTGTTTTTTCTCATAGGATGTTAATAACTTGTCATATTGGTTAATCACTGGGAACTTAACACCATGCAATGTATCTCATGCATAATTATGACAAGAGCTTTTAGCCCCCTTGTAGGCTGTATAGAATTTTCAGAAACAAAATTATCTTCAAATCATAAATATACAATATTCATGCAAAAAGCACATATTAATTTCGTAACCGTATCATAATAATTTATTGCTGGGGCTTTACTTACAATGCGTCTCCTAATTTTGACAAAAACTCTCATCCCCAATATGCTGTATACAATTTCTGAAACAAATAATAATTCTAACAATGGCCGTAAAGCATCCAATTACAACTAGAGTCTGTGTAGGCTATGACAATATGTTTTTTACTACTTTCAAACATTAAAAAGTGCCTAACAGACAGAGCTAGCTTAAAGTGAATCAAATGAATCTATGCCAATAAAACAAGACCAATGGTATATATAAACTATTCTAACTCTTCAACTAGCTGCATTTTGCCCTTTGCTAATATTTCACAAACAATAAGATCTGTAGTTGCTGAGTTTCTGTAGTCTGGAGCTACATTCTTAGCTTCTTGACTGGTAATAACCCACTTCATTTCTATACATGTGTGTGAACTGAGAATAGTCTGTATTGGCAACTCCTTGGTCTTGAAATGGCAGTATTCTTTGCTGTTACTAATCAAATATGATGCATTGCAACTTTAAAAGCCTTGTCCGGGCCTCTGACTGTATTGCATTTCTGAACTCCTGTTACACTAAATTGCCTTGGTTAAGGGATACTTGCTCTAAATCTGTTTTGGCAATGCAACTTTGCACTACTGTCTCTGGACTTATGTCTCATAGGCTTCACAGCAACTGAGGGGATTTTCTGTTTCTCTGATCCTTTCGAATCCCAAAAGCTTTCCTAAATAGAGAAGAATGGTGTTTCACATCAATTTTTGTTAAGCACTCTTTTATGAATAGTGTCAAAAGATCTTCATTGCTTCTTGATAACTTTATTTTGGCTGGTAGCTTATCCAGGTTCGTACAACCCAGCCCTGGTGTTAAATAATAATAATAATAACAATAATAATAATAATAATAATAATAATAATAATAATAATAATAATAATAATAGAGACGTGCTTGATGGGCGCATTTAAAAATCTCAATCCGCTCGCAAAAAAAGTAAAAACAGTTACATTTATCTTTAGTTACGGCTTAAAAAAATTAAATAAACTACAACTAACTAAATATTACTGTTCATGAATCAGATGCCAACGGTAAAGGTAAGTCTTAAGTGCAGTCTTAAATGATGAAAGGGAAGATGCTGACTTAATATGCTCAGGTATAAAGTTGCAAAGTTTACGTGTAGAGAAGGAGAACGGCAACGCCCTCTCGCCATAGTAGATTGTGTTAGGACGGGGGAGGTCTGTAATAAAAAGGATTTTGCAGAAGAGCGAAGTGTGCGGGTAGGACGGCGAAATTTAAGTAAACCCGACAGGTAGGATGGAGTTTGGTTGCGGAGGCCGGGACTTGTAAGTAAGGAGTAGGATCTTAAATTCCAATCTTGCAGATATAGGTAGCCAGTGGAGGTCATAAACCGTAATAAAGTAATTGTATCGCTCTGTGTGTTACCTTTCTGCAAGACACTCATTCTCTTCGTGCTTTAATGTCAGCAGGTTTAGTTGCCCATGTTAGTTTGAATCCTTTGCCCGTGTTGTTTTTCACTTTCAGTTTGATGCGTATCTTGTTTGTTCGGGTGTGGAAATTATCTGCAAGGAAACAAGTTCAACTGGTTCAGGTAGGCTCATTTTCGTTTTTCTTCATTTTATTATTTATGTTTTAAATTGCTATACTGAAGCGAAATCTTCAAACTAGTTCAAAATATCTAAAATTAAATTTGACCCATTTAACTTCCCCTAAGACACTTGTTACCGGCTTTTAAAATAAATTTCGCGTGAATTTACGAAGATAAAATGTCTTTTTAGTGCCAAAGCTGCGAAAATTTTTTAAGCTCATTAGATATGTGTGGTGTCACATGATTTGAAAGGCGGGATAACAATCTCACTTTTCCTGTCAAATTCATAAGACCATCGCGAAGTTTGCGTAACTGGTGACCCAGTGTTTGAGCAAGAAACTCACTAGTTCGCTGTAAAACGCTAGTATAGAGCAGCTTGGAGTCCTTTCAAACTATGTGACGTCATAAATTGTCGTCGTAAGCTTTGAATTTTATTCGGACTGAATGCACTATTTTGAAAGCTTATTTCATGGACTTAAATGGTCAGGTAAGCACTTATATCCATTTACAGTCGAATAGAAGTGTTGAAAAAGCCCTCAGAGCCATAAAAGTACTAATAACAAAAATGGCTTCAGTAACACTTTAATATAATTAAAAGAAATTTTTATACTTGAGAATCAAAGTTGTGCAATGGAGCGTGCAAGAGTCACTGCCACTATTAACACAAACAACTCTTATTCAACAACAAAATGTTTGAAGAAAACATATTGCAGAGGAGACTTTCGGACTGCTGGACTTCAAATAGGAGAAAAATGTTTTATCGTTTAATAAGTATTTAGCCGTTGTATATATTTAACACGTTAACATAAAAACGGTCTCTCACTGGATCAAATTAGCCTGACCCTGAACACACAGGTCCTTAGGAGCTCCTCCTCGCCCTCCATTAAATCAATTATAACAATTTCAGCAACACTTAAATTTTAATTTGAAGCCAATTTAACAGAAGTACAGTTGCAACTACAAATCAGAAGTCAACAGGTTGGCCCTAACAGGCAGGGGTAAACTAAGCGCGGCCACACCCCTTTCCTGTTAATCTGTAATATATACTTACGTAGAGTGTCCTTGCTACACTTGCGTCCCATTGAGACGCCACGTGGGCGGGTCTTGGTGATCGTGCGCAGTTCAATGTAATTGTACCTGCAGCGAGTACTTGGGGTGATGTCTACTTCTTCAAAAACTACGTCGATAAACTTGCTTTTTTCGACCTGGATATACCAGATACATACAGTGTTTTTGGGGTAGGGCGCTGAAAGAATTGTACCAGTGTCTGTTCCCAAGAAGCCTCCGCATTCTAACGATTGAGAACAAGATAACAAAATTACAAAATGAAACAGAGAGATTGGCTGCTGTCGCAAAACACACGGTGGTTACAAATCTTTCAAACTCTCTCAAATCGACTAAAAGTTTGTTTTAGTTTTAGCCATTTCAGCTTAATGTTCTTACAGTTTATTATTATGAAACCACAAATATACAACTTACTCGTTGGACAGGACTCTGTCTGACAAAATCTTGCTTCAGTATTCGCACCAATACACCCGGCTTTACTCCCTGAAGGCCGAATGCATGTCCGTGTGCGCTTTTGGTTTCCCGTACCACAGGTTTTGCTACACGTACTCCACGCTGACCAACCAGACCAACGGCCTATAGTAGAAAAAAGACGAATGGGACGGACAGTTAAACGACTTGTCAGTTTAGAATAAACAGAGGCATGGACACTGGGCAGGTTTGAAGTTTACTGATGTGATTGCCATGACTACTAACAATAGGGAGTTTGAAATAAGAGTACGCCAACGCCGGCGACAACGGCAGGAAACAATAGTGAATACAATAGCTTCACGTTGGAATGCACCGTGCGGGCCACCTGCACGTCGTCGACTTTAAAATTACAACTTGAAAAGCTCAGTTTTGAAGTTTTTGCGACTACGAGAACGACCTATAGAAATTGTTAACCTTCTTTTACCTTTAAAAATGACTTTGTTCCTCTTTTTTACAAATCATAACTTTGATAAAAGAGAAAGCAAACGAGTCATGTACATAATTGAAGAGGGCAACAAAGTGTGTTTTTATAAGCCGTCTTTGTTGGTCTTAAAGTGCATAAACCTTGCTTAATGAGGAATAGTGGTGAAGAAATTTTGTCAAAATCTTTCCTGGTTCTCGAAATATCAACATTTAAAG
>JAOBRD020860536.1:0-12982 GCA_027575215.2 Hydrozoanthus sils | reverse complement strand
TTTCAAAACAAAAAAACTCTGAATTAGAGTTTCCATCTAGGGCTAGTGGAACCTCCTTCCTCCTACCCCCACTGGTTAACAATAACAATAATAATAAAAATAATAATAATGATAATAATAATAATAATAATTATGATAATAATATTAATAACAATAATAATAATAATAATAATAATAAACTACGAAATTAACTTTTCTAACATTTTTTTAATAATAAAACCGCTAATAATGAAGGGCACGGGCTCCCTGAAATAACTATAGAGCTAAATGCGTCACGTCAGGGAGCTATTGGGAGAGAGTAGCAGCAACCCCACCTCTTTTTCTTTTTTCATTTTTTTTTAAATTTTGATTTAGTACACTCTTTTTTATAAGAATATACTTGATAAGAATATTGAAGCTGAGAAGCGCAAAACTTTAAGATATTTGAGAATAATGCCGAGGCTGAGATTTTGTTAAAAATATAATTTTGTGCAAGATATGAATGTGCTTCGCGCTTGGGCCATAAATAGGAAGAAAAAAACTCGGGTCCATAACTTTCCGTATGGACCTCGCACTCGGCTAATAAGATGTATGTATAAACGCTTGAGACTCGAATGATATTAAAGAAATAGTTTATGGTTATCGTGTGTCTATATTGTGTTATATTGCTACTGAGATTCGCCACGTGCTTTCGACGCTTCTCTCCTGCTCTCACAACTTCCCGCGTGCATCCGTGACACGATAGACACACGTTAACCAGGAACTATTTCTTAAATAAAAAATACAAGTGCATGGTAGATAAAGATGAATATTTGTCAAGGACCGGAGTTTGTCGTATACTCTATTAAATACCTGATGGTTCTTGAGCCAACAGCACGGAAACCTAATTTGAAAGTGAAAGTGGTTTATTAATAATCTAAAATTTGCAGCCATAGGCTGATATACAATAGATTTTACAAATACAGTTCAATAAAATACAAACTCATGAAATTGAGTAGTACTAAAGAAAAATTATTTACAATACTAATTACTTTCGAAGCATTTGGATGAGTTGTGCATTATAAAACTGTTTTTAAAACGGTTTGTTTTGCAGATGGGCACATTAAAACAGCAGTTTGACTTAAGGGTCGGGCACAGTTCTTCCTAGGAAGAAGACTGTGTAGCACATAGTCTTTGTTGGAGACAATGTCGCTAAAAAGTCGCTCTGTCAATGTTTGGCGTCGGTCGTTGCCGCGTATGTTTTCTCAGGAAGGATAACGCGCAAAGCTCGCCTTTGCAGACTTTTTTTAAGTACTTTGGCAAGAAGTTTTGGTACATTTGACAGGCGTATTCGGCAACTGGCCTGATACAGGTTTTGTAAAAAGTAATTAATTCCTTGGTAGCAATCTTAGCCTGTTTCAGTTGTCTTAGGCAATAAAGTCTGGAAGAAACTTTCCGGACTGTCTCTGATATATGAACGTTCCACTTTAGGTCACAAGATATGTTAAGACCTAACAGTTTAGCATGTGACACGACATTAATGAGTTTACTGTTGATGGTTATTGGCTTAAAATCACTTTTGGTCTTAGCAAAGCTAATGCGCAGTTCTTTGCATTTAGCTTCATTGAGTTGGAATCTGACGACGGATCCCTGACGACTTGGGACTTGGTGGCAAGTTCGTCGGCGGAGGCTTGAATTTTGCTGGGTTCGCTTTTGTTGACGGATTGGGCCTTGTTCCTGTCGTCAACGAACTTCCACAGGTCTAAATCTTCTACGTCTAAGTCATTGATCATTATAAGGAACAACCATGAACCCAGTTTGGTCCCCTGGGGTACACCGGTAGCCACAGAGCCCCAATCAGAGTGGCAATCTTGGGCCAACTTGACTCTTTGTTTCCGGTTGGTAAGAAAGTCGATGATCCATTGCAAGATTACTGTGGGTATTTCGTACTGGAGGAGTTTCTCGGCAAGTTTTCGGTGGTCTATCAGATCAAATCCTTTCTTGAAGTCAAACATCACTACCCTAACGGTCGAACCGTTTCCGTCTGTGTGTTTGTTCCACGTGTGTAACATACTGATCAGGGCCTGCGTGGTGGATGAGTTTGGAATTGTCCCAAATTGATTGCTATCAATTCTCTTGAGTACAGCTGGCTTCATACAACTCTCCACAACATACTCTTCCGCGACCTTAGATATAATGGGTGTGAGTGAAATTGGTCGTAAATGCTTGTTAATATCTTTAATTGATTTCTGTTTTTGCACTGGGATGATGTCTGCTTTTTTCCACGACTGAGGAAGATGGCCCTCGCGGTAAGGGTAGTCCAGGATATCTCTTACAGGTTCTGCAAAAAGGTCGGCATTTTCTTTGAGGAGCCAGGTTGGTATGCCATAAGGGCCTCGTGCTTTAGACGAGTTCAGCGTGGAGAGTTTCTGGAAGCTTCTGGAACACAGAGTGAGCACTTACGACAAGTTCAGGAGCTGGGTTTGTGCAATTCGAGCGAGTGGTACGGGTTAAAACTAAAGTCAGGCGGTAATGGTGAGGAGTTCATCGACGAAAAGAAGGCTTGGTTGATGGTGTTTGCAGGGTCGCTGGTTGACGCGTCAGGACTGTCGGCAATATGACGCAGGGATTCGGACATATCACATGTTGTGGAAGCTGGAGTCATGCCACTGATGATCTTTTTAATTTCTTTCCAACAGACAAATGGTTTGCACGTTTTGAGGTGGTCGATCTTGGCTTCGTAATATTTAGCGCGACAGATTATTCGTTCACGGTTTACCCGGTTTCTCAGTTGTCTGAATTCGAGGGTTTTCCTCTGAGTTAAATTTTTAAGCGTAGAGGGAGTATAGTGTCTAACCCAGTCTTTATTATTTCTTCAAGAAGTGAGGCTTTCTCTTCACAGGAGTAAACAGTATCGAGCAGAGCAGGAACGTCAACCTCTTCAAGATAGGTTCTCATAGCTAGCGAGGCGTTTGTTTGGTCGCATATCTCTTGACTTGGTGGTAAACTTTGGTTTGGGGAGTTGAGAGCGCGCTTTGGGCCTGACCTCAATTGATAGATGATCCGACAGGCCGAAAGGTTGGTGAGTATCAACGGTCTAGGGTGTTCTGGCCCCGAGTAGGAAAATTTACAATCTGCTTCAGATCTTAACTGGTCTTGAGTCGTGTAGTATTCAAGTGATTGAAGTCGCCAAGGAGAATAATTCCACCGTTTGAGAACTGTGATTCGATGGAAGATAAGCAATTCATTAGATACTCTAGCATATCTGAATTATTTGCACTTGGTGGGTGGTAAACAGTTCCAACGATTATACTGTTGTTCACTCAGATCCTTGGGAGACGCGACGGTTTGAGCTCAATCCACAATACTTCTGAAGGATGGGTCCAATAAGTGATCCAGGACAGAAAATTGAATCGAATTATTGATAAACATACATAGCCCGCCATGTATTTGATCATGCCTGTCTCGGCGGACCAGGTTATACCCAGATATTGATACTTGATACTATCGTTAAAGTGACTTTGGAGCCAAGTTTTCCGTGAAGCAGGCGAAATCCAAATTTGCATATTGAATGGCATGTTGAACTTCATCTATTTTTGGTGACAAGGACATCACGTTGGAAGGAAACAAGCTTGACAAAAACAAGTTTTCTGATCCCTTCGTTGGAGTAGGAAGGGTGGGCTTGATAAACACACAGTTTGCAGGGTTGCGGTTATTTGTCGTTTAAGTCGTAGAAATTTACGGCGCGTAATTGGCTCTCATTAACATATGGTCGACTGGAAGGAGCTAGCGCTGGTATATTAAACCGTTTCCTCGCTTCTTCTATTCTTGTTTTGATGCCAGCTCGTCATTTCCTAGCTCTGCGTAATGTTCCAGGCATGTCTTGGACCTCCTAGTGTTTCAGGGCAGGTATAGCGTTTAAAAACTGAACTGCTTAATTGAGAAGAGAGATTTTGACAAGTTGACTGTCAGTTGGCGGTTGAATATTGACTATCCGGAATATCGGCGAAAACGGTTAATGTTGACTTGCTAGGAATATCAGTGACGGGTAAAAGCTTTCGTGGATGCTCTAAATCACATTTCCTTCGATCTTGATGGGTTATAACTGAATTTAGAGGATCAGATTAGCTGAAAATTAAAAATTTTCAAGAGCGATAGAGAAAACCGTGCAGCGGTGACCGGCGCTTACATTGAAAGCGCCGGTCACGACGGTCATTGGACAGGCCTTTCGGCCACACAAACGTTGATCACTCATTTATGTTTCCCCGCTGCCGATTTTATTATTTATTGCTACAGCTCCAGTATTGCAATTCTAGCTTGGGTGCAGGTCAGGCCTGTATCAGAGGAAAGTTTAAGTCTCACCTCGGGCTAAACTTACTACAGCCAGCTAAACTTTCTATCAAAATTTGACAAGCCACAAAGCCTTGCTATGTGCACACGGGATTGCTACAACCGATTGTAGAGAATCGAATGGTTAATTTGTTAAGAACCAAAGTCTCAATTCAAAACGGTAACGACGACACTTTATGAAATAGCAAAGGTTGTTCTCTAGTCTTTTCGATGGACGGACTCACCCGACAAGCTAGGTCACGTGTCGAGAATAAGACAGTGGGGAAACCGGCATTAGAAATTTATGAAATAAGGGCTTGCCAAACTAAAGCCGTGATGAAGAATTGAAAAGGATTGAAGTTTTTTGACCCCTGTTCCTCATTCAGCAAGGTCTATCCACTGAGGTAACAAAATATTTCGTGTCATTGGCTCTTTACTGCTGTTGGATTTTTACCTCCAATCACGCGAGACAATCTTTGTCTGACCTTGCAACGCAATTCCGAAAAAACAGATTGTATTTCAAATATTACTGAATTCGTTGGAATTTTTCAAGCAAAACATATTGCTGACAACGTTGCAACAGCAACTACTCCATCGTGAGACTACCATGCTCTACTAAATAAGTGGTTTTGCAAGACTGTAGAATTGCTTTTAACAGTGTAAGCGAGTGAGGTGGTAAATTTTATCAAACGTAACTTTTGAATATAACAGAAAAATACCATTATTTTTATTATTATCATTGTTATGATCATTGTTTTTATTGTTACTGCTATTAATTATCTTTCATAGTTGTATAACTAAGGAATTGTTAATGGTTCATATCGTGTGCCACTCAAGACGGACACCTAGATTAGACCACGGACACCTCCAAAAAACGGACACCAAATCTTGGTCCCTGCCGTGCGTTTTCTCAGTTTCATTACTGTATTTTAAGTCTTTATAAAAACTGACACCTGTCTAAAACGGACAGTTGATGCCAGTCCCAAAGGTGTTCATCTTAGAGAGGTTTGACTATATCGTGTTATTGGTGCAAGCGTTTGAGTTGCACGAGGCGAAGCCATATGATTGTTCTATAAATGGAGTATGTGTTTTGTATTTTAATTTTTTTATGGGAAGCTTTTTTCCTCTTTCTTACACGTTCATGAATGTATCAAAGTCGATGTACAATCCCACAAACCTTTTTAAGACGAACACCTTCGGGACCGGACAGTTCATTTTTAGAGAAATGTCCGCCTTATGTCAGTCTTGAGGTGTTAGACTGTAATAAATGTTAAACTCTTGTCTCATTTATCTCAAATGGTTTTCCAAACCACTTCTTACTTTTTTCTATTGAGGATAACTTCGAAAACATGAACAGTTCCGACCAAGAAGCTACAGCTACAAAAGTTACTGTTAAATTTGAGGACAATCTTCAAGGCGAAAACGTGAAGCTTCTAATCCGGAAAGCAGGCAAGTTTGTCAATATTGATAGATAAATAACGAACAAGACCTGGAAAACAAGAAACTAGATCCGATTTTAAACCGAAAAAACCCATATAATCCTAATCGAGCCAGATTAGCGCCATGCAGAACTGAACAAATTTGCGCGCTCTGATTTGATCATCAGAGGTCCAGAAATCAACTCCAAGGAACAATAATAGAACTTCAAAATAAGTTGTTTGAGTTTACCTGTGTTAAATTTTTGTAGTGACATTTTTCCGACAAAAAAGTTGTGTGACTTAAATCACAAAAATGTTTCTCATTGGTTTTGTATGAAGTTTTCTCACATTTTGATAAACACTGTTGTACTGTCGCAATTTGTAATAGCTTCGCAATTTGTAATAGCACCCTGTCGCAATTTGTAATACCTGTTGCAATTTGTAATACCTGTTGCAATTTGTAACAGCAGTTGTCGCAATTTGTATTAGAATACCTATCGCAATTTTTGTAATAGCACCTTGTCGTAATTTGTAATAATGTGAGCTGTCGCAATTTGTAATAGCATACTGTCTCATTTTGTAATAACTTTTTCCAAGTACTTATTACAAATTGCGAAAGTACACACTGTGACAGCCTTGAAGCCATTTTCGTAAACATTCCTACGGCCTCGATCTTCAGATTTAAAACCTAAAGTTTTTATGTAAAAGCAAATGATAATTTTTAATTGCTTTTTGCATTGTGTAAACATAAACCTGATAGAGGTTGTGAACCAGTTTCAACTACAAAAAGAATCTTTCTTGAATCGTTTTAATTTTGGCACAGTTTCGGTTGAAACGGAACAGATCACATCTTGAAGTCAACCGTGTCACTGACGACGTCCGCGCTCAAAAAAGATACCTGGCTTTCATTATATTATTAGTTAATGCGCGCCAACATTGCTGCCACGACAATTCAGACCTGCTTGATATTGCTTTTTATATTGTGTAGTAAGTTATTCCTTGGCCAGACAACGTATTGCTTGCCACCCTTAAGTGACGAAGAACAAATCTTGTCAGTATTAACGATCAATTTCTTCTACACAACTCCTTCTGGCCCGTTTACTATCAACATCGTTGGAACTGCGGGCTTTCATCGATCTCACCATTCTGTTGGAATTTGGCACAAGCATGGGTTTACTCCTTGTGCATCCCTGGCCATGATCTGCCAATCAAGCTTACCATCTTATATGGATAATGCTGCTAACCCTGGTCCAAAGCCCATAATCTCCCCTGAAAGTATCAGGAACTCTAAAATCAACTATGATTCAAACTTCAAATTTGGCGGGAATTTACGCGATTGCAAATTTCATACTACAAAAGAATCTTCAGTTCTATCTTACCCTCATCAAGAAATGTTTGATATTCGTCGTACTTGTTCTTCGATTGTTACTTCTGATCTTCTGCACTCATTGAAGTCTGCTGGAGTCTTAAAATATCGTGGTAAAAGGGCTGGAAGCGACGAGTACCGGGTACTTAGTGCTAGAAATGCAAATTTATATTCTAAGGCTGCCTTTGATACTGCAACTTTCGCCCTATTTCTAGCCTAACATTCGTCTCCAAGGCAATCGAGAAGGCCTCTGCTGTTTAGCTAACCGAATATCTGTTTGATAATGATCTGCTTGAGAAATTTCAGTCTGCATACAAGTCCTTTCACAGCACTGAAATTGCCCTTCTAAGGGTCCAAAATGACTTGCTTCCAGCTCTCGATAGCGGTAATTCAGTCATCCTTGTGCTCTTGGATCTATCTGCCGCACTCGATACCGTCAATCAATCAATCACACCATACTCCTATCAAGATTGTATCACCGCTTCGGAATAAAATGCCGTGTACTCAAATGGTTTAAACAACTTGGGTGTCACGAACTGGAGACACTGAAAACCAAATAGATCATATTGCTATAGCCCGAAGATGGAGATCATCTCTCCAAGACGTAAGAACAAAGGAAGAAGCTGATGTATCTTGAGATCACCATCTACTTGTTGCAAAGATAAAGTTAAAACTCTTGACACAGAAAAGTACAGAAGCAAAGAGAAGGAAATTCTATATACGGGGTGGTTCAAAGATTTAAACATTGTGAAGGAATTTCAGTTGTCACTTCAAAACATATTTAGCTTACTACAACATCTAAATGAGGACGAAGAGTACATAAATACAGTACTTTGGAACAAATTAAAGGCGCGACCATAAAAACATGTGAGGAAACAATTGGGTTTATCCAACAAAATCGAAAACAGTGGATTTTAGAAAAACATGGTTTGTGATATACGAAAGACGACAAGACAAGGAAAGAATAGTTAACGCAAAAACGGTGCAGCAAATTAAAAGTGGCAGGCAACAGAATAGTATGCGAAACGAGACAAAGAAGTAAAAAGAAGATTCAAATAGGACAAGAAAGACTACGCTGAATAGCTGGCACAACAAGCAGAAAGTGCATGTGGAAAAGGGGATATTAAATCCCTCTATACAACACCCCTGTAAAAGACAAGAATGGTGTGATTCTCACCAAGCTAGAAGACCAGCTTTGAAGATGGAAAGAACACTTCCAGGAAGTGTTAAATCGATCCTCTTCCAACAGATCCTCCAAACCTTGAAGCCAGCCCAACATTGAACATCGAAGTTGTGGAAGCAGAAGTTATCACTGCAATAAAACAACTCAAAAATGGGAAGAAGACAGCTGGAATTGACATGTACAACATACCTACAGAAGCCATTAAGTTCGTGGATAGCGTATCGGTATCCCACCTACACCATTTACTGAACAGGATTTGGAATGAGGAATACATACCGGAAGACTGGCGCAAAAGACTCCTTGTGAAACTACCAAAAAGGGAGACACTTCTCTGTGTAACAACTTGAGAGGAATTACGCTGTTACCGATTCCAGCAAAGTATTGTGCAGAATCATACTGTCGAAGATGGGGAAAGAAGTGAACAAACAGACGAGGGATAAACAATCAGGCTTCAGACAAGAGCGTTCCTGTGTTGACCAGATAGCCACCTTAAGGATTATTATCGAACAGACAATAGAATGGCAGACATCACTATACCTAAATTTTATAGACTTCTAAAAGGCGTTCGACAGTGTAGACCACCATACAACAACTGTAGGACTGGAGTAATAAAATGATACAGCTTTGAGGACCAATAGACAGGTTTGGTGCGGCTTTCAGCGTGCAACTTCTTGAACCTTGTGTCTGTACGTTTTAGTTCAAATTCAGCTAGAAGTTTGTTTTCGTTATTCCGGGAAAGTAGTATATTTTAACCGGGGACTCGGTAAATGTAATTAGTAAGAGATACTAATTATGTGATGTTATTTGCAAGAAGGAGAAGCAGTTTCCAATATCGATCTCCTTCATTTCAATCTGTCGCAACTATTTTTCGGTTACTCCCAAACCAGCTAATTAAAGTGTGAAGACAGTGCACGTGATGTGTCTAATTGGCAACTGAGGGGACCTGACAGAGGTTGTCGAAAATAGAACACTTATTAGCCCCATGGGTCAGTTTTTGGATCAAGATCGGCGAGTATGGTATTGGCACTGATATGCGAGTGAAAGAATAATTGTCCCATTCTAGCATGGACAACCTACGCTTGTTCTAAATATATACGAAACTTTGGAAGTAAATTGTAGTAGATTTAACTTTTTGTTGTATGACCTTTATGGATGTGCCACACGCTTTAATGCCGGCAAACAGATGAGATTGTAATAAACCCCACGAAATAACCGAATTTAACGTCAACGAACCACGTAATATCTGCAAAAAGACAATCAAAGTTAAGGACAACAGATCACTTTTAGAAAATCAAAATGTCACTTTTTTTTTCTTGAAAAGGATACAGTGAGTACAGCGGAAAGCTGATGGACAGCTGTGTTTTGGGTTCATGTCAGAGGAGGGCAGACAATCAACAAACCGTGGGAGGTTTGTCAAATCAGAAATGAAAAGGAAACGCTAGCGTGCTAGACGTATCGTTTTCAAATTCATCCACTATCCGATTTAGCTCAGTGCATCCGGCTACTTTTACGTTTGTTGGCATAAGTTATTGGACAGCTTCCGAATGTGTTAGTTTTGTTTACATTGAATGAGTTTCTTCTTTGTGCTCACGGCAGTCTCTTGGGAGACACTACGTTAAGCTTGAAATGTGCGTATTGAACATTTAGAAACTAGATACAATAGTTTTGTTTTACTCTGACGGCTAGTAAAAACTACAACACTTCAAGATGACACTTTGAAACTTAAGAACACAAATGAGCAAAGATACCGCATAGAGTATATAGTTCAAAAAGCGGAAAGCGTGAAAGGAAAATCGCAAAAGCAGGCACCACAAGCGTATCATTTTGGGCTCGAGCAGTTTAAAACTCAACGCCATCGTCAATTGCGAGTTAACAATGAAGCGTTTGGTAATCTTCTCTGTATCGTGTATCGTTAGCCTCCTTTGTTTAACAATTTCCGAAGCATTGTTTGAGTCTCGGGATGAGAATGGAAAACTACTGGAGAGTGAGCTGAGCGATCAAATCACGCCGCGCTCGCGATCGCGTTGCACTGTCTGGGTACGGTATAGGCCGAGCTGCAAAAAGAAGAGAAGTCTTCGGCAACTGAGAAAAGGTGAGACTAAGACTTCGTATTTAATTACAAATTTCGCTGTCTTTCACTCATGATCATTTCCCGCTTTCTCTGGGCCAGTTTAGATGTCTTTATGCATTCAATGATACAGCTAACAACCTTGCCTTGATTCTGTGCCGATTCAAATTCCCAGAAATTAATTGGTTGAGTAAGCTTAATTCTATGCTCCTACATAATATGGGATTTTATCTCTAAAATTTGGTTCATCAAAAACGTCAAGCTAAGTTCATCTCCATCTTCAAACTTGGTCCGCTCTCAGAGTCCTTCAAAAAACGATTCACAACTGTAATAAAGTGGTCGTAAAGCTTTGAAATCAAAAACAAACCAAAACACCCCTGAAACGTTTTCGAACTTTTGTTATTCTAAAATCTTTAAAACTACGATTTTTTTTAAAAAAGAGATCAAACTTGGAACTCAAAACTGATAAAAAAAAAACCAAGATGGTTCACTTATATAAAAGTTTTCTAGCAATAAATAAATAGATCAGTTTAGTATAACTAAAGCTAGAGGCGTTTTTCCATTGAAAAACTTGTACAAGTATTAAATTTCCGTATTTATTCGAAAGTTTTTTAGCGATAAATAAATAGATCAATTTAGTAAAACTAAAGCTAGAGGCGTTTATCCATTGAAAAACTTGTACAAGTATTAAATTTCCGTATTTATTCGAAAGTTTTCTAGCGATAAATAAATAGATCAGTTTAGTATAACTAAAGCTAGAGGCGTTTTTCCATTGAAAAACTTGTACAAGTAATAGAGTGTTTTCACTCACTCCCTAGAGACACCAAAGACAAAAGACGAAGCGGCCATGTTGGTGCCCTAAACAAAAGAAATCATCAAACTTCTTTTGTTCAAGGGCTCCAACATGGCCGCTATGACGTCTAGTGAAAACACTCTATTTCAGTATTTATTCGAATTTAGCGCCTACCTCGAGTCAGCGCCCACCCAAAAAGGCAAAACAGTTAATTAGCGTCCAAGGTGCTAACTGGAACAAATACGGCATCTGAGCTTGGTCACTATTGTTGGGACTGCGTTAACGATTAATTTGAGCTAGGGAGAGAAAGCTCAAATTATCTGGAAAATCTAATGTTTCAAAGAGTGTGTTCGTTTTGTAAAATCTAAATCTGGATTTTGCGTTCCGTTTGTCACTTTCACCAGAAACAAATCTTAAATTGTAATCCGAATAACCCACCCTCGATAGTGGGTTGTTTGAATTAAATCAGTATCTGGATTGAGATTTTCTGTGTATTTGCGTTCCATTTATCAATCCGAAAGCGGATTTTTTTCACGTGGTTTTTGCGATCGATCACATATGCATGCATCATGGAAAATTTAAAAAAATGAAAATTTGGCTGTCCAACAGTTGACGTCATCATCAGTTGAAAACATTGTATTATCGTATCTTAAGAACCATAAAGGATTGGACAATTTTTTTCATCGCTATTCATCATTTAGCAAAGTCTATCCGCTGACGTAATAAAATATTTCACGTCATAGCTAGGCACTATAAGAAATGAGAATTCTTTGTTTTTGTTCTGGCAGGTCGCACGCGATAAGTGATGATGGAAGAAAGAACATTGTTCAGCTGCAAAAAAAAGAAAAACGGACAAAACAGTTTATCGACTTTACGAAAGGAAATGTCTTTGGCGTCATCTTAGAAAGGTTTCAACCAAGCATATGGACCTTGACCAGAAAAAAAATGTTTGTGATATAAAGAAAATTTTAAAACGCAAACTTGAGTCGACTTCACCTAGTTGTGTTTGTTGAACTGATTTTCCTTGGATACGGGTGTGTACTCTCAAGTGCCGAATAAACGACCAGGGACGCTTATTTTTAAGATTTTTCGATCCCCCGGGGGGAAGGGGGGATTTTTAGGACACCCCGCATATCAATTTTTCAAGTTCTGACAAGTCATGTTCTGTGATCGCCTTTCCGTGTTTTAAATTTTATTTGAGTTACAGCACGAGCAACAAGAATCTAAAGTTTAGAATTCATTTAAATTGTCTCTCTCTTATCTTGTCTTAACATTTTCAGAGATTTATCACCCGCCCGTTTCAGGAGAAATTTTCTTGCGATCAAATTCTATATTCTCAAAAAAAAAAAAAAAACTTGTTTCACAATAGCCAGCAAACAGGCTCTCCACGCGCAATCAAGGGAGAGAAGGATTGGGGCGAGAATGGGGACAAGGTTAAAAGTGCCGATTTGCATTCTTCTAGTGTTCGAGACTAACAAATCACCCGGTAATGATGGCATAAGTGCAGAATTTTACAAATCATTTTGGCATACTCTTGGACCCTTATTAGCCGAATGCTTCAACGAGGCCTATGAAAAAGACTATCTTACCAACAGCCAGCGTCAAGCCGTCATAACCCTAATAGAGAAAAAGGATAAAGATAGAAGCTTCCTAAAAAAACTGGCGTCCAATTTCATTGTTAAGTGTAGACTATAAGATAGCATCCAAAGCATTGTCGAACAGAATGCAAAAGGTACTTCCAGAAATTATTCACTCCGACCAGTCGGCTTTTGTAAAAAGAAGGTGGATATGTGATTCAATACGATCAATTAATGACGTAATGAAATATGCCAAAGAAAACAACAAAGCTGGAATGCTTCTCTTCCTC
>JAOBRD020860428.1:0-12983 GCA_027575215.2 Hydrozoanthus sils | reverse complement strand
GCACTAAAGGCGAAAAGTTTCCGATTACAACTGGCATTTGTGTAGCGCCTTGAGTCTGTGTCCCATTTTGCGTCAAACCTATTGTACTCTGCTTGATGTAGACGTACCTCTCTCGATCTCACCCCTGGTCCCCCGCACTGATTACGATATGCCCCGTTGCAACTGCATTTACATATTCAAATTCGGTTGAATGGACTTAATGAAGTAGCATATCATATCTTTTCCAGTTACCATTTAACGCTAATTTTTTATAGCGTTTCAAGAATTGATATTCGATACCTGTCGTCATCTCTAAAGCAAAAGGTATTTATTCTTTTTAAACGTTTGCCTATTTTTAATGTTACTTAAAACTGCACCTGGTCAAAGTAAAAACTCGCTGCCCCGACATTAGCCCTTATTTTTTTCGAAATAACCTCATAATATGCTAATGATTTTGAGTACTTATTGAAAGGGGAAATTTTCTAAGTTAAGTTTTCGTTTTTACTTCGATCAGCCCCAAAAATTTGCCAATTCAAAGTGTTTTTCAACGGGTATCTTTCAAAAGAAGACTTTGAACATGTTTTCATAAACAAAGTAATAGTTCAAACTAACACGATAACAATCTCGATCACTGGACGAGACTTTCTATTATGTTTTTATGCTTTTTTCCCTGGTTGAATTGATTGGTTAAACTCTAAAAGCTCCTTACATTTCTTACTTATATAAAGAAATATCTGACTGTTGTTGTAACTAAACATGTTCCCTTTGGGGAGTAAACCATTTCTTTTAGTTTTTCATTAGACTTAAATTTTAAATATAATTTTGAAAAAAACTTCTTTTTTTCTTGGAAAAAGCAATCCTTGTCTTTTTAGCATGGTATTGCCAACTAAATCTTTATCGAAAGAGTATTTACAACAAATAAAGCAACAATCGTTCTTCTAGCTACAGCATTTTCTATGTTTGTTCGGAAAGGTCTACGATTGAGATAAAATCGATCCTTAGATTGACAGAAATCTTAGAATAGACTGAAACTGTTGTAGCTCTATTAATGTTCTTTCATAGGGATTGAAAAAACATTACTTCGACAACTTTAATATAAAAAAGTATAGCATTGTTAATGGATAGAATTCCGAAATGTTAAAATGAAAATAAAGTTGTATGAGGGGTTAGAGATATAAACATTTTCTTTGTGTAAACAACACATTTTGCCTACAACTTGCTTTACATTATTTAGTGTTCTCCGTTTGCCTTCTGTCAAGTTCGGGCATTTTTCAAAACTTAATTAAATCCTTGATGTTTGCTGTTTTTTAAAACAAGAGAACATTTTGAAGTTTTTGTGTAAAAAGCTAAATAATTCTATTGGTAGCGATGATCAATGCCATTTTTTATACAAGTGAAAATTGCTTGGAAACTCATTTCGACCTGGCTCCAGACGGCTGGACTGTTTAAAAATTAAGCTGTTTTGTTACTATTTATAGTCCAAGGTTCAACTGAAAGACCAAACTTTTTTTTTAAATTTCTCCATGAGTTAGTTCGGACACTCCTACTTTTTCAGCATACTGCTGTTGAATGCTACATCGACAAGTTAATCTATGTTACAATTGAAGCGAGCTTGAAGTATTGTCAGTAAAGGTGTCGTTTCTTGTACTACATGAATAATGTATAATGTACAAATAATACATGGTAATAAACAATCATGTGCAGATCTGACTTTAACGTTAAAGTTATTACATGTTTAAACGAAAAAAAAGACTATATGGTTTTCTTGAAGACATCTTTCGATCGAAGAAACGATACATTTTAAATGACGGCCAAAAGATGCAAAGTCTAAAAGATTTTGTGCTTGCACTTATGAAATGTTTAGTTTGTCATCTTTTGAAATATTTTAATATATACTTTTTAATATCTTAGGATGATTGTTCTGGTTACAATGAGCCGTAGAAAAGAAATTAAGATGACAGTTTCAATGTATCCGAAAAGCAGTTGAAAACAGCGAGGCATAAAAGATATTTATAAAGTCAATATCACAGTATAAATCCCCAATAAAATGGAATATGGAATCTTTTGCTGTTATGAGAGACTTCTTCAGCTTCTTGAAGGCAAAAAAAAAAATACAGACAGAGACGCTAGTAAAGAAACTTAACAAATATGTTCTCTGGACAATGTTACTAAATCATTAGATTACTCATCTCGGATGTCATCTTAGATTTATGATTATATCATTGGCATTCTCATTTTAGATTTGACACTAAATCACTGGCAATCCCATCTAAGGTGTATCATTAAATGGTTGGCGTATTCATCGCAGATTAAAAAACATTAAATCATTGGCATATTGATCTTAGGTGTATCTTTAAATCATTGCTAACTCATCCACCTTTAACCATATGCTCACCAGAACGTTTAAAGCAACTAACTTTTAAGCTTATTTTGGACGTGACATTTTTGGAAACAGAGGTACGTTAACCGATCTTTGATCATAAATGCAACTTGTTCTTCAAAACGTTAAAACACTAAAATCTAAAGCATTTATCCCTTAGATGTATATAAACTCGCTTTTTGTAAATATCAATTGTAAATTATTATAAGCCAAGCAAAGACTTGTATACATAAGTTGAGGAGATAAAATATCTAAGAAATCATTTAATTTTCAGGAGGAAAGATAGAAGATGATCCTTCGGTGACGTTCAGTGGGAAGGATAATGCGGTTCTTCACACGAAGAGATGGAATTATTCAATTACAAGGTTGAAGGTATCTAGATTTAGCCGTTTTTCTGAAGAAGAACGGAAGAAAAAAGGAGAAGGACAAGGAGAAGTTGAACTAGTTATCATTGTTAACTTAAAAGATAACAAAGCGGGATGTCATCAGGAGCTGGCGGACTAACTCAGGCCATCATCACGGCTGCAATGATAGTCTTCATCATCATCGGTAATGGAGTGATATGTGCCATCATTTTCAAAGTTAGGGCGTTGAGAA
Organism: Hydrozoanthus sils; assembly: GCA_027575215.2. NCBI lineage: Eukaryota > Metazoa > Cnidaria > Anthozoa > Zoantharia > Hydrozoanthidae > Hydrozoanthus > Hydrozoanthus sils. Next base: position 10,027 of record JAOBRD020860428.1, on the reverse strand, counting down.
ACCCATCTAACTTCCTATTGGCTAATTTGGCGATAAGTGATATCTTGGTTGGGGTTCTCCTTCTACCGTTTAGCATTCCTGCAGTTCTCCATGAGACATGGGACATGGGTGCAACGGCTTGCCAGTTCAACGGCTTTCTACAGCACGTTCTGAGTGCAGTCTCCGTCTTGACAGTTCTCTCTGTCAGCATGGACCGATATTTTGCCATTTTAACTCCATTGACTTATAAGGCTCGAGTCACTACACAAAATATTGTGATTGTTGTTTCCTCTGTCTGGTTTTATGCCCTTTTTTCTGGTTGCTTTCCATTTATGAAGTGGACTTCTTACCGGTTTATTCCAGGCTTATGGCTATGCGAAAACGATTATCGGTACTCGCTATCTTTTACATATTTCAAGTTTCTCGTGTTGCATGTTATTCCATTGCTTGTAATCGTATACGTATACGCTAGCATTTTCAAAGTATCTTGGTACCACTCGCGACAGATTCGAAACGAAATCAAAGCGTTCCGCAGAAGAGAACAAAACGCAGCACAGCATTTACCTTCTACGGAAAACGGTACAGCAATTGCTGCGGATGGGGAATACTGTTTGAGAAAACCGCATTCGCCGTTGAAGGCAGAAATAAAGACTGCAGTAGCACTAGCTTCCGTAGTAGGCCTTGTGTTTGTGTCCTGGTGTCCATATTTGTACGTCAATTTGTGGGCGTGGCATGCAAAGAAAGAGATTCCAGTTATGATGCTGTCACTTACATCAAAGTTATATTACATGAGCAGTGTGATAAATCCTTACTTGTATGGGTATTTAAACAAGAACATCAAAAGGGAGATCAAGAAAATGCTTTTCAAAAGAAAGAAGGCTTTGCTCCGGCTTGGCAGCAGAAGAGTCTATCCTATTGGCTAATAACCGTTCCTGCACCAGCCAATACAAAATCTTTTCATTATAAAACCAAATATGGTAAACTATAGAAAGCTAGAACTATAATGCGGTTGCTTGAAAAGTATGTTCCCTAATTTGGAGAAATCATAAACGCCCACGTTCTTAACTTCTCGTTCTTCTCGTGACGTAGTTAATCTAAACTGTCGTGGATCTTTCAATCAACGCGGGTAGTGCTCTGATCTTTAATTTTAAGTCAGATATTCAAACCGACTACCGTTAATTCGAAAACTAACAAAGTTACCAACCATTCTGAAATAATTGTAGCTTTGGCGGAGTTGACAATTTCCTAGAGGGACCAAAGTGCGCTAAAAGAATACAAGCCAACTAATCTGATTTAAATAGTGAAATATATACGCGCCAGTATATATAATCTAGTTCAAATGGTGAAAAACGTGCCAGTAGTCCGGCCCAATTTGTGTATTACGTGCCAGTATATCTGGTTCAAAAGGAATAATACATGCCAGCATATTTGCTTCAAACGATGTAATACAACGCTAGTCATCTGGGCTAACTGGCTTAATACGTGTTAAATTAGTTCTGGTTCAAATAGTGTGATACGTGCCAATTTATTTGGTTCAGATGGTGTGATACGTGCCATTACATCTGGTTCAAATAATGTAATACGTGTCAATAATATGGTTCAAATGGTGTAATACGTGCCAACACATCTGGTTCAAATGCTGTAATACGTGCCAATATATCTGGTTCAAAAGTTGTATTATGTAGTAGTAAACTCGGTTAAAATGTTACTACTGTCAGGCATTAAAATGAAAGAGTTTATTCATCATGGGTGAGGATACTTAGTGAAAATATTCAATTGTCTCACGAGTTGTTGAGGACCGCGACGCGACGTTTCGATTGCTTGTTAATATGAGTACGTATAAAAGCAATCTTTTTACAATATGGAATGTCGCTCCAGCATTGATAACGAAATTATATTTCCGTTCGGAATTTCTGACTTTTCCGCCTACTTCAAATGGTTTATTTAATCCGCCTCCGATAGAAAGCTAATAATAATTTTTCAATTGAAAAAGATTGACTCCAGTAAATAGGTTCGTATACGTGACTTGACTACCTAACGGAAAAAACATCTGTCATTCTTACACCTGAACATTAAATCAATAATCAGTTCGCTTTCAATGGTGTTTTACGTTTTAAATTTTTTTTGTACATCTTTCGGCTTGAAGCTTTATTTTAGAATTTAGAAATTTTTCTGTGGTAAACTGGGAAGTAGCGCGTAGCAAAAACTGGTAATAAAGAGTTTAAAATACGGCTACGGCTTTCAAAAAACCCATTTCCTGCTTTCCATTTTCGATCACGTATGGCTAAATTGCTTTCTCAGTTGTGTCCGAGTTAAGCTTTGTCAATAAAATAAAAGATGAAAGTGATTTGCTTAAAGTTAAATAAAGATTGACAACATTTTCTGTAGGTTGTTCTCGTATTCCTAAAAAACTTCAAAATTGAACTTTTCACGTTGCAGTTTTCAAGTTTACAGCGTGAAGGAGCATGACCAGGACTGTGCGATCTAACGTGTAGCAATTGTATTCAGTAACGTTTTTTAGTATTTACCAAAGCAACCAATATCCATTTTCGCGCGCTCTGACTGGCTCCCGTATCTCGCAATATCCATGACTATTACTTGACTTTGAGGCGTTAGTCAAAATGGCGTCGCGTTACCCGTTAGTTATAGATGAGGAAATGATTGCTTTAAACGAAGAACCTTTCCAGAAAACACGAAGAGGACGACAAGATTTGGCTTTTTGGTTAATTGGTTAGGACAACAATTTTCTTTCAAAATCTACTTAAAATCTACGACATTTATGTTCTTCAAAAACCAACCGCTATTCACCTCCCCTTCTGGGGATAGTTGTTAAATACCGGCTTCGTTGGCGTTGGTGCACTTGTATCTTAAATTCCAAAATATATTGACGTACGCAGTGCCCTAGAAGTTAAACTGACCAGACCATGCGAGACTTGAGTTATGAAACAACAACAACAACAACAATTATAATTTGGTGTCGATCGGAAAATTTAGCATCTGCTACTAGGGAACACATGAACAACTAGATATAATTACATGAAAAATTTTAAAAACTACAAATAAATACATGAAAAATTAAGATTTTCACAAGGTAGAAATAAATTTGAATGAATGGATAGAAGAACGAATAAATGATTGAACGAATGAACATGAGTGAGTGCACAAATGAACAAGTGTTTTGTATAGCAATTTGGTCCCAGGTCAGAGAGCAAGCCTTTTGGACGGTGCTCGAAACGGTGACGTAAATAGAATGACAAAACTTTTTCACCGAGATTTACCTTCTGGAATGCAAATATTTTTAGATTTTTAAAGTCGTAGCCGGAATCTACAAAAATACAAAATTCGCGAGGTGCGAATCGCAAACTTAAGACTAACTCAGTAACTGAATTTTTTTACAAGTTATTCTTTGAGTTCAACACTCAAAAAGAAAACATGGTATTTGTAAGGCGACGCAGATTGAAGTCTTAAAAAAAACCCGGATATTCGTAAGCTGAAAAACCTGAGCTGCGGTTTCCGGTTATTTGAAATTTAGTATAAAATTACTTTGCCCTTTCTTTAGAACTGCCGTTTAGAATATCGTTTGTTGTCTAATCCTTTAGGAATTTTATCCATTAACGGAAGAAGCTAATAGCAATTTTCACGTAAATGTGCTGTAACCATGAATACAACCTAACGCGACTGTATTTTAATCCGATCCTGTCCGACGAAACCCGAACCAAACGTAAACAACTTGCGCGAGCTTGAAGACAGATAAGGGGCACTTCCGACTATGACGATCACAGAAGAATGTTCCTTAGAAACGCGAAGCAATGGCCACAGTTTCGCGAGCGCTTCAAAGAATTTTTGTAGTTTACACCGGTTCGAGCGCTGATATACAGACTGAAAATGTCTTCTCCTACCAGACAGATAAGTGTACGAAGGCTACCGCCACTTCCAAACCAAATCACAACGCGTAGTACGCTAAAGGACAACGGTGTACATTTCAACCCGAACGATGGTTTAAACAATTCATGCCCTCTGACGAACAGCACGAGTACGGATTTGAAGCCCAAAACTTCCAAAGGTAAACAGGCTCTGCTTTCTTTCACAACTAAGTTAATCCTAGATTTGACAACCATCTTGAACTGTTAGAACAATATGTTTAATATATAGAACCGAGTTTCCCTAAAGAGAGGACTCGACTTTAGACTCCGTAGTGTGCTCCGGTTGGAAATAAAAGGTTCGGACTGCGAAGTTGAAAGCTATCAAATGACAAATTACACTTCACGTAGTTGACAGAATTATTTTATTCTCGTCGGAGGTCACCCTGATATTAATTCATGCTACAGTTTCGCTACACCTATTATAAAGGCCAGTTTTTTTCCATTAAGGGTCACTGAAATATCTTGACTTTGTTATTTTTTCAATAACTTGTTTCTGCCCTCAAAAATCATTCATGATTCGATTCTCCGCTGGATTAAAAAACACGGCCAAGATAAGGAATCAGTGGGGTCGTCTTTGCATGGCAGCTTTGTTTTGCAACTCGGAAGTGATTGTATTTCTCATTTCTGTTATGTAAATGTCGTCTGTAATATTTAATTTGGTTTGAGCACTTAAAACGAATCACGCAGTCTAAACACTTCCTTTCAATACCGAATTTCAACACTTCGTTTAAGTTTAGGTTAAAACAGTTTAAAAGCATCTTACAATTAAATTTAAGTTTGCTCGTTATTAATGTGTTAGACATAGGTAAGTGCATGTTTCTTTATCCGCAAGTGAAATTTAAAAATATACCCATGCTCAGATGATAGTGGCTATTACTAGATTTATATTAAACGCTCGTGTCCAGCCGCTAAAAAAAATCTGCATTGTTAACTGATTTTAATTGCGTTTCTGAAACGTTTTTTTTTTTTCTAGAAACTATTCCCCAAACCCTTGTTACGTAGATCAGTTTGGTTTTTATCTTAGGACAAAATGACAGCTTTTCATTCTCACTTCCTGCGAAGCCTGGAAAGTTAAACTAGCTAGGGTGCCATCTGTGTTTTTTTTATCGATTGTTTGCTATCGTGTTCGAGCTGTGTTTTGCAAAATGAATCGCTGCGAAACAAAACACTGTTTATGCAGATGTCAACTAAAAGAGAATATTCGGCGTAAAAGCCATTTGGGAAAAATTACGGATTCATTTGTTGTTCACGGTTGTTGCCGCTGCAACGAATCAAAATTTGAAGACAAATTTGAGCTGGCATAAATGAAAAGCTAAATTTGCAAACACATTTGAGTGGGTGGCGATCCTTCTTGTATTTTGCTTTCAGATTTTTAAGTGCTCCTTTACAGATGAAACAAATATTTTCCCAATTGGGCTTTTTTCCCAACGTGTATTCCCTATGTGAGTGAGTTAAATGTGAATTAAATGCAGTAAATGAAAACAGAAGATTAAGATGGCAATAGGTTTTAATCATATGAATATCATGCATGCAATTAAACAGTTTTCTCTAAACCAAGGGGGCACTGCTCGCTTAGCAATTGGGACATGTCTCATATTGTTAAAAAACAAATCCTTTAATGGTGGTCCTATATAAGATCAGATCAAAAAATGTAACTTTCAGTTCATATTTAGTTGTCACTTTAAGGATATGCTTTTCATGTAAGTTCAAACGCTAATGAGAAATATTGTGCAAGGAGAAAACTATTTTAAGCCATTAAAATTTAATCAAAGTTTTCAGACAGCTCGATAGTGATATTTTTTTGTTTCAACAAAAAGCATAACACTTTTCTAATCAAAATCAACAACAAAATTAATATAAATGCTTCTCTACTAAATAATTGATGTATTTTCTTTCATGAAAACAATGCCGTTTTGTATTTACTAAATGAGCGGACTTTGCGAGCAAGTGGGTTTGTTCTAGCAAGTGTCAAGAAACGAGTTGGTTCTGTCGAAAGAGATATCTTAAAATCCAGCAATCAACGTATATTTTGTTCTCTCTTAAAAATTGCAAACAACGTGCTTCAGCTCAAATATAACGTAAATATTTAAGATAAGGTTTATTATATAGGGGATATTTACTGGCCGCGCGGGGAGACGAAATTTATCTTCGAAACCTGAAAGTATCTCTTAGGGGTGAGCAGAGCGAAATTCCTACATAAAGACCGCTACACACGAGCAGATTTTTTGTCGTGAAGCTCCCGATTTTTTGACGCCGACAAAAAATCAGCCCGTGTGTGGTTGTTTCCGACAAGTTGCAGACAAGATTTTTTGTCGGGAGCAGAGATTGTGCATGTTTGGCCGATAAAAAATCAGTACGTGTGTGGCGGATTCAGACAAATTGTCGGGATCAGAGCTTGGTGTGACGGAGCTGAATACATCACGTGGGAAGATTAAAGATGGCGACAACAATCGTATTAGCGTAAATGAGGAAGTTGCTGTTTTAGAAGATATTTAAAATAATGGTGCTATAAGGACGTTAGAAAAGGAATATCTTGTCGAAGCGTGGCAAGCGAGGCCATGTCTCTACGATATTACTCCAAACCACTATAACAATAGAAACAAGGAAGCAAAAGCATGGGCTGAAATAACGAATCATAATAATACTTTCCATCTTCACAAGTTGACAGGCAGAAAGACAGTGAAAGTTGTGTGGGTACGAAATCACGCTCCGTTGCCATGGCAGCCCACGACAAAAAATTGGTACGTGTGTAGCAGCTTTTATTTCCAGACAAATTATCGGTGTCAAAAAATCGGGAGCTTCGCAACAAAAAAATCGGCTTGTGTGTAGCGGCCTAACCTTAGGTCGTGTTTTGTTTGGTTGGTTGAGTTGAGTTAATTGGGACATGTCTCATATTGTTAAAAAACAAATCCTTTAATGGTGGTCCTATATAAGATCAGATCAAACAATGTAACTTTCAGTTCATATTTAGTTGTCACTTTAAGGATATGCTTTTCATGTAAGTTCAAACGCTAATGAGAAATATTGTGCAAGGAGAAAACTATTTTAAGCCATTAAAATTTAATCAAAGTTTTCAGACAGCTCGATAGTGATATTTTTTTGTTTCAACAAAAAGCATAACACTTTTCTAATCAAAATCAACAACAAAATTAATATAAATGCTTCTCTACTAAATAATTGATGTATTTTCTTTCATGAAAACAATGCCGTTTTGTATTTACTAAATGAGCGGACTTTGCGAGCAAGTGGGTTTGTTCTAGCAAGTGTCAAGAAACGAGTTGGTTCTGTCGAAAGAGATATCTTAAAATCCAGCAATCAACGTATATTTTGTTCTCTCTTAAAAATTGCAAACAACGTGCTTCAGCTCAAATATAACGTAAATATTTAAGATAAGGTTTATTATATAGGGGATATTTACTGGCCGCGCGGGGAGACGAAATTTATCTTCGAAACCTGAAAGTATCTCTTAGGGGTGAGCAGAGCGAAATTCCTACATAAAGACCGCTACACACGAGCAGATTTTTTGTCGTGAAGCTCCCGATTTTTTGACGCCGACAAAAAATCAGCCCGTGTGTGGTTGTTTCCGACAAGTTGCAGACAAGATTTTTTGTCGGGAGCAGAGATTGTGCATGTTTGGCCGATAAAAAATCAGTACGTGTGTGGCGGATTCAGACAAATTGTCGGGATCAGAGCTTGGTGTGACGGAGCTGAATACATCACGTGGGAAGATTAAAGATGGCGACAACAATCGTATTAGCGTAAATGAGGAAGTTGCTGTTTTAGAAGATATTTAAAATAATGGTGCTATAAGGACGTTAGAAAAGGAATATCTTGTCGAAGCGTGGCAAGCGAGGCCATGTCTCTACGATATTACTCCAAACCACTATAACAATAGAAACAAGGAAGCAAAAGCATGGGCTGAAATAACGAATCATAATAATACTTTCCATCTTCACAAGTTGACAGGCAGAAAGACAGTGAAAGTTGTGTGGGTACGAAATCACGCTCCGTTGCCATGGCAGCCCACGACAAAAAATTGGTACGTGTGTAGCAGCTTTTATTTCCAGACAAATTATCGGTGTCAAAAAATCGGGAGCTTCGCAACAAAAAAATCGGCTTGTGTGTAGCGGCCTAACCTTAGGTCGTGTTTTGTTTGGTTGGTTGAGTTGGTTGAGTTATTTGCGTGTTCTGTATTGGGAAAAACCGTTTTCAGTAGCTTGGTTGTTCAACCATTTCAACCAACTCTGACCCTGGTTGAAAGGGTTGAAAACGTTTCAACCAAAAAAGGTTGGAAATGTGTTCTATTGGAAATTTTAACCAAACCCACCAAAACCGGTTTAGGTTGAAATGGTTGGTCCCAGTAGAACACGATCTACGACAAACTTTTTTAAAACAACTACCGCGCCTGAGAGGGTAGTTCTCTTCTTATTGGCTGATCATGTTAGTAACCATGGCGACACCATTATAGATAAAAACAGTTTATTCACTGCGCGCGCTTCATCCTTTTTGGGACTCATCAGTGACACGTAGCGATAGATTTACCACAATGAGTTCTAGTTTATCTAATAAACTAAATTTAATATTCTGGCTTTGTCCGATCTTCTCATCGCGCCTTTCCTCTGACATGTTTAATATCTCGCAGTATTCAGCCTTGCATTTTCACTTTTTCTGATTTTACAGTTTGGCTGAAAGATCTTAATTGATCTGTGTGACTAATCAAGGCATTTCGTATACGGTTCTTGCATTACAGTTTATATGGAGAGGAAGGGCTGAGTTTGTAATAAACGCCGTGGGCGTTAACACGAAATCCGGGCGTTCATTCGAATTCATGCCAGGCAGTCTCAGAAGAGGAAGACAACGAGATCGTTACTTATATCGATGCCTAGAACGCACTCTTAAACCTCCAAACACCAACAAACTGCAAGAGACATTTGCGTTTTTAGTTCATCAACACGAAATGCAAAGATATTTGCGATTCTAGTTCAACTGATAGTGTTTTGTTAGTTTTTTCTGATTCTCAAGGTTGTTACCGTTATAGTTTTACACCTGTCCGTGTTTATATTTTGTTTCACTTGTCTACGTGAACATTTGATGGAGGGGTTTCGTTTCAGGTCAGACGCCGGGCGCAACGTCCGGTCAGTTTGACATGTAACGCCCGGTAGCTCACACACGAAATAATTATTTTTTAAGTTTGGAAATCATCGATTTTGTATGTCATGAATGGGACTTCGATAGCATTAGTGACTCATCCTTTGCAACCGATCAACAGACTATCATTAGAGAGCAGGTCTCTAGAGATATGGTATTCGTACACTCTTTCCAATTGGAGTCTGTTTTGGCGTCAACTAGAAAACGAACAACTGAAAACTGCATGACACTGAATATAATTGCCAAATTAATCAAATATTTTTTCTTAAGAGCAGTTTTTAGCTCCTCTAGAGATCACTCCGGCCCATTAAACGCAGAATACTGCATCCTAGAGAGTCCACTTTTATAAGTTTCCGCTAGCTTGAACCACTGCTCCCGTTACGTCCAATGCTAAAGAAAACCCTGATTTGGTGTAACATGCAATACTCTATGTTGTATACACTAATTGTGGTGAACAATTTTAAAAAAAGTCAACCTGAAAAATTGAAGAAATTTTTACCCCCTAAATAAACGCCCAGTCCCGATTAGACGCCCATCCCGTTTAAACGCCGGGTCGATAAGACTGAGTATTGAATAAACGCTGTGGGCGTCTAATTGAGAAAACGCGGTGCTTTTAAACCGACGAAACATCCGAGGACAAATACTCGAAGATGATATTCAAAGCTGGCTCTTTCTAAAGATAAATGTCAACTCGTTCCATTATGCAGTGTTATTAAAACATTGTAATAAAGTTTAATCATTATTATATTCATTTATTTCCTATTATTCAAACCTTTTTCTTATTCTTATTATTTTCCTTATTAATAATACTGTTATTCTTTCATATCATTTTTATTGATGTAATTAAAAATCATATTCGTATCATTATTACTTTTTATTATTATTATTATTATTATTAGAAGTAGTAGTAGTAGTAGTAGTAGTAGTAGTAGCAGTAGTAGTAGTAGTAGTAGTAGTAGTAGTAGTAGTAGTAGTAG
>JAOBRD020860427.1:1837-29719 GCA_027575215.2 Hydrozoanthus sils | reverse complement strand
ATGATAATGATGATGATAGTAATAATAGTAATAATAATAATAATAATAATAATAATAATAATAATAATAATAATAATAATGATAATATAGTAATAATAATAATAAAAATAGTAATAATAGTATTGATAACGATTTTAATCATAGTTTTGACAATAATAATAGAAATAATAACATAATGATAAAATTGGATTGGCATTTGTGCCACTCAATATATATGTATAATAAAAAAGTATAGAAATCATATTATTTCAGTTTTTGGTTGCTCAGTTGATCTCATTGCCAGCTGACAATGCCAATACTACAAACAGAATCAAATAAAAAAAACTCAAAAGTGTAATTTTATACAAATAGAATTGGTACTACAGATAAGGAAAAGAAGCTTAGCTTCGACTTACAACTAACGCAAGGAAAAACGAAGGTAGGACGTCATAAATAGTTTGAAACCTCATTTTCTTTGAGCACTGTCGGCTTAATTGCATCTCTCAAACTAAACAAATCTGGAAACAGACTTCATGTATTTGCGAGACGTTCGTTCATAAAAACCAATTAGTTCTGAACATAGAAAAAGTGTCAGGCACAAGGCCAACTGCAGTGAATTGTTCCTGGCTTCAACTATATGTCCTGCTCAATTCCAGAAGGCCAGTTCTGCGTGATGAAACCGTCAATTAATTAACTTCTCTGTCATTCCAGTTTGCGGTGAAGAAACTAGCATACATAGTATTGTTAGCTGCCAAGAGGTCTGTGTTCCTGCGTTGAAAATCTCTTTCTGCAAGAAAGAGTGGCAATGTTATATTTTATGACATATGAAATGAATATTGGATCATAACTACTGACGTTGCGGCACCTTATATATCACCAGTTTCGATAATCATTAAAAGGCAATTATTATGTCTCAGTGCAGTCATGGCTAACAAATTCATATGACTGCTATGCTAGCGCTATTGAATGCAACTGTACTTGTAATTTGAACCATGGCCAGTCTAGTACTGCATGTGACCATAACAAACAAATATGCAGACCTCTCAAGTCTCACGATTTTGCCGTGAGACTCACGATTTTGCCGTGAGACTCACGATTTTGCCGTGAGACTCACGATTTTCAGCTAAATCTCACGGTCTCACGGTACGCCATGAAAATCTCACGATTTTTGGAAAACCTCACGTTTTTCAAAGAAAACCTACCGTTTTTCTCTATGCCCAAAAATTATTCGTTGATCAAGAAGTCTACTGAAGAGTTCAAAGAAAGCAGCTACAGCAAACAATGCTGGGCACAAGTGAAGTCATGACCATATCAGTTGTTTGTTTCACATGATGCTTCATCAGTCGCAAATAGTGAATAATATATTATTAAACTGATTCCGTAAACCAGATGGACGCATGTTCTCACTGACAAGTGTCATTGGTACTGTTTCAGCAACACACTTTTGAAACACTTCATTTTAATTTGAATAAATGTTGTGTTATGATATTTTTATCATGTTCTACACCGAAAAAGGACCACCTTTTTTTGCGTAGTCCCCCAAAATACAAATAATAGTCAATTTCCAGATTTTTATTGAAATCTTCAGATTTTTTGGCTTCCAACTCAAGATTTTCAGTGCTTCAAGGTTGAGAGGTCTGCATATGACTATGACTATGAACATGACTACGACCATGACACAACACTGTGATAGCCTGAGCCCTATTTCGAACTTAAAGTTCTGTGAACCTGGCTGTGTCGGTACAGTCAGTATAGTGCTTATAACATTAACAATTTTTCATCCACTGAGTGTAAACTTAGAAAACTAAAATTGGTAAAGAAGAACTTTTTAAATCGGTTGCATTCTCCATGTAATTGTTTTAGGAATTTCAAGTTCACGATTTGTTGGTTGACGGTTGCGTTTATTTGAGTGGCAAGATTTTCACTTCTCAGTTCTATTACAAAGCAACACACAAGTCGGGAATGACGTCACAACCCAGTCCCGGGGGTCCAAATAAACGAGATGTAATATGGATAAATATTTATTGAATTCTAAACTTTAGATTTTTGTTGCCCGTGCTGTAATCGAAACAAACAGGGAAAGACGATCATCGAACATAACCATGATCGGTAAAATTTATATTTTGAATTTTTGACCATTGAACTTGAAAAATTAATAAACAGGGTGTCGTAATATTAGTAATAAGCCCGGGAGGAGAAAAAAACGAAAAATCAATAAGCGTCCCGGCACGTTTCATTGGCACTTGGGAGTAGGCACTTTTTTGCTTTTTCCAAATCTGTATTCAAAGGTCCTCACAAATGAAGCTTCAGTTCGAGAAACTAGTCGAACGGCGAAAGTCTTCTCTAAACGTGTCTCACCAGAAATACATGTGACATTATGTCGTTTTGTCGATTCCGAGAAGTCTAACAATTCAAGGTGGCTGGCATAATGATAGCCTTTTAGATAAAACACACGTTTCATTATAATAAAAACGTTCTTCTAATTGCAGTTGCAAATCTATTAAATTACCCCTTGTTTGAGATACACTATCATTTGGTATTATTCTCTGCCCCGGGCTACATTCGGTAAAGGCTAAAGTCCTTTAATTACATCCAACGACAACATTAGCACAATTAATAAATTAATAAAAAAAATACTTGTAACCGTTTTGTATTTTCTCACTAGCGAAGATATGGCTTTGCTCTCCGCGGGGACTCCTAAAATGAAATATCGAGGAGAGTTTCTGCGCACGTCATATTCTATGCATCGACAAATTGATCCACTTCTTATGACCATAGCAATTATATTAATGAAAGGTCAGGTGTGTTAACCCGAACTCTTTGTTACCCAAATGTTATTGGTGATTTTTATCTTGATAACGCTGAGAAATTTCTCAGCCAGAAACGAGTACAATGAAGAATTTCTTTCTCGATAAGCCGTGGCGAAAATAATTAATTTTTGTTATGAAAAGAGAAGAAACTGATTTTTCTTTAAGATAACGACATGTAATTACACGCTGTTGTGACATCTTATGTAAATGGTCGCGAAACCTAACGATTTATTAATTATTCTCTGCAGAATGAAAAAAGCTTAAATAAAATCGTGCACTGCCAGCAAGCACAAGTCGCGCAACTCTTTTCTTTGTTGTTGCATTCGTATTTTCCCACTCAGTTAGTAACATGTATATCGTAACTATGAACAAAGATGTTTATTAAAGCATCCTGGACAGAGTTTGTCGTTTATTAGAATCAACAATAGAACACGTGCTAAAATGTGACAATCGAACGCCGGGTCTTAATTTTCTATGATTTGCAACATTTTTTTAAGTTTTGCATCAATGTTACTACGCGAAAGCGACTAACGAACTTCATGCAAAGTTCAAAATCAATGGATTATCTCTATCATATGCCTTACAGAAATAAATAGATGTTAAAATCTAGAACTGTTTTTGGTTTGCTGCTGGTGTTCTGATTTTGTAAGTCGTTATTTTTGCTAGAATTTATTTGAGTGACAAAATAAACTTGAACTTCATGATTGAAAGTACCAAAACAATTTACAAGTCCGTCCATTGACTTCAATACAGAGTTTTAAGGATTAAGTATACAGTAGTTAAACATAGAATTAGAGCCGATTGCAATAGAAATATTCAACCTAAAAAGAATTATAGCAATTTGAAATGTTTTTTGTAGTCTTACTTCAGTGAATTATGGAAAGGAAGTAGTATTTAATCACTGTCAGTATAGCCGACAATCTAACTTGATTCGCTCCCCTCCCCCGATTCTCGCTACTTCAATATATCAAGTAAGTATTTCCTCGCAACCCTTTCAGTGTAACAATTTGTGTTTAAAAGTTTAGCGTTTTAATTTTTTTCCAATTCAACCGAAGGGCGCAACAATCTGCTTCCTTAACTTCGTTTGTGCAGTAAGTTTAATTTGTTGAAGTGACTTGGCAATACTACAAGAATAAATAACATAACAAAATCATTTGGCAACCCTTTATAATCAGCGTTCTTAAATAAGAGGTTTTGAATTTGAAGTATTCGCTAAATATATTGGGGATATAGTTGTAACGACACGTGCTCATATCTGCTCGTATTTTCAAAACTATAATATTCGAAATGCACTCGGTTGCTTGGCATTACACGCGCTTGCCTTTGCTTGAGTTTATTGAGAAATTTTATTTTTTATTTTTTCCCCGACGCTTTCTTCAAGATTTTTCGATACGCCTTTTGAAAAAGACAATAGCTCGGATTTTAATTATCGAAACCCTACAGAGCTTTTTTGTAGTCTCTTTCATGGCCCGTGATGAATTGACGTTCAAAAGTTTCAAGATGTGTTGATTGGAAAAGATAACCCTTTTGAAATACGGTTGAATTTGCTAAATAACACTATGCATTTCAATTTATGTTCAGCCGTGTGTTTGAACCGCTACAAAGATGTGAAAAGAGAAAAGAATGGATTTCCGAGTTTTTTGGTAGTTTTAAAGAAACAATATCAACGTGTTTATGATAAACGAATCGAGTTTGTTATTAAACAGTTCGCGGGAGGTGCAATGTAAGACGAAATTAAAAACTTTATTTCTGTTTCACGTCTTTAATTTCTGGCAAGCGAAAAATGATTGTTTTCTTCTACTATTCAACTGAACTACTTGTGAAACTCCATAAGGTAGTAAGTAAGCACCCGCTTTCACGATTATTTTAAACATTATAGAGTGATATGAGGTATATATAGAACCGTACCTGGGATTAAAAGAGAAATTTCCAGCTGGGAATTATAAAAAGACATTCTAAAAATGCTGTTTTTGCCTGGCTGATTGTACTTATTTGCCCTCACGTATATATGGAAGTATATTAGAAAATAGTGCTTTTACTAAAAATCATTCTTAGAAAGGTTGAAAACTTAACAACTTGAAATTAAAAAGGCTTTCATAATCTTGAAACGCTTTGTTGATCGCACTGTTTTTACCCTTTCAATAGTCGGTTAACTTTTGCTTGATGCTTATTGTTTTGAATTTTTAGCCAATTTCAGCCTCAGCGTGTTTTTTTTCTAGTTTGCTTCAACTTATCCAGAGCGGAAACAGTTAAACGTCTTGTTTCTGAGAAAGACTTTTTTGATAACTGCAACACCGAAGATTTATGTGTTTTCAATAAAAGGAGGTACAATTTCTTAATTTAATATTAACGACATACACGCGTTGCTAAATTCTTAACATTTTGGCAACAAACTCGTATCTACATTTAAATTTTCGAAGATTTAAGACACTCATCGTAGACTGGACTTCAAGTCAATATTACTTTTTGGTCAAATTTAAAATCAGTTACGCAAGCAGTGAAAAAGAGAAATGTGTTGCGCATATATCCTTAAAGTGTAAGACATGCCGTGTTGGTTGAAAGAACAATTAAGATACTAAGGAACTAATTAATTAATACACCTTGACATGTAGCAAATCTGCAGAATAGATACTCATTCATTTAACTGCGTAGTGTCAATTAATCTTTACTGTCATTTCTTCAAAGTACAAATAAACTGAGTCAAATAAACTCTTTTTGTAAAAGTGATTCAACAACCCCATCTCGGATTACTCTAAAGACTTTCCATTTTTTTTCTGGTTTAAAGCACTGGATACGCAAAGATTTTAGTTTCACTCATTTGATCTTGTTTTGATTTTTCTTTGTATCTAATTAAACATTTTTTTGGTGCTTAGCGAAATAGACGTGAAAAAGACATTGTTAAACCTTGAGTTACAACGTGTACACTTTTGTTCCATTTTCTAAGACAACTTTTCTCGAAAGAAAAGTCGAGACTATAAGACGTCAATGATCACGTTTAATGGCCCAAAAACTCGCTTTGGGTGGTCTGACAGCCCGGAAATTAGCAACAATAGCTTTCATGTGGCGCTTTTGTTTGGCATTTCGTGTTCCTTAAGTGGCACAGAGATTTTCAGCGAGAAATTGGGATACTTCAGACGGTTCGTAACCATTTTTCTCTCATTCCTAGTTTGATTGGAATTTAATTACCAAGTTAAACTAACTTTTCGGTTAACAGCAATTCACTCTAGAACAACCGTTTGACGATGTCAATATTGCAAGTTTTTGCGTACAGTGTTTTCGGAGCACCAAATATCTGCAATGCAGATGCTATTTAAAAGTAAGTGCAAAGTTGATAAACCGATAAAGACTTGCTCAAGGACTAATTTGATACTTTAAGGCGCTGTATTCTATAGGCATGAAAACTAGATTATAAAACGAAACTACATATTCATTTACCACGTTATATTCATTTTATATTCTTCTAGTAATAGCCCAATATATTTTAGTATTATAGAAGCGACAACGTCACTAGTATCCTTTGTCGAACTGTTCAGCGGACAACCGAGCAACCATTGCAATAAGAGTTTTATTTTCTGCCTTACCTTCCGCCCTTGTCTCGAAACCCCTTTGCAAACGGATTGTGATCAATCTTCATCTGGATCAACTGCAACAAATTCAAAACGGAGTTCAACCAAACCTTGTGTATTGACAGTAACTATCTTGGTAGATTCCATAGCTTCAATTAACCTTTCTTAATCCCTTTGGACACCTTAGTTAGCATTCCTTGCGAAAGTGTGTCTGGTATATCGTGCATACGATAGAGCTCAGTGCAAATATTTACCCAGCTAAAATGCATACAAATTTTCGTACTTTCGCTAAACACATTATAACTACTTTCTTCTAATGACATTACTGAACAACAAACAACAGTCGCAAAATAAGTAAATAAAAAAAGAAATCCGTATCCCGAGTTCTATAAGAGCAAACTTAATGCGTTCATAAGAAGAAAAAAGGAATAACGGCAGATTATTTTTCTACTCGTACTAACCAGTGTTCAATCTCTTCTTTTAGTTCAAAACAAAATAATTAGCTTGCGTGACATGTCTGATAACTATCACGTACCACTGTCACGCCACCACAATACGATGTAACGCCTTCAAACGAGTTGCTATTATCTTCATTGTGACATTAAACAATAATACATTTTCAATAGGTGCTTCTGTTAACAGTTAACAGTTTTACTTCACAAACTTTTAAAACTTTTCCGGTCACACTTTTGAATACGAACAGCGATTGAATACCTCTTCGTTCTGATAAGTGGTGACTGCTATAAATACTGTCTCCGGGAACAGATAGGTCGAGCAGGAAAGCTTGGCGCCATCTTGAGATTCTTCCACTACATGAATGCGAGGCTGGTATTTTCGATTTGGGCTGAGATGCAACTTTAAAAAAAAAACAGAAACTGTGTTTCAAAAAATTTGTCAAACTAAATAGGATAATTGAATTAAAAACACAAACGTATTCACTATAAGTTTAATGTTGGCAGTTTCTCAATTTCTAGTCAAAACAAACTTTACCACAGTACAAGCTTTAATTAGCGTGTTTTTGCTTTAATTATTTGGTAATAACACTGTACGCAATCAGTCAAACCGTTGCTTGAATGAACTATATTGTCTAAAACTATTACTTTATTTTCAAAACTAAGTAATAAAGTACAAAATTGCTAAATTTATTCTCTTCATATAAAACGAAAGAAGAAGCAAGTAGTAAGCAATAGACAGAACTGCTTCTCATCTTGGAATAGTTAACAAGTATCGAATAGTTTTGGAGAAAAAGCAAGAATAGCTGCTCTCGAGCCAGAGCTGCCGCAAGAAACGAAAAACCTGACTGCGTCTGAGAACTTGATCAAACTGGAGTCTTTAACAATTTTCAAAACAGTTCTAGAATATTTCCGAAGGCTTGAATTACCATTATAGCTCGCCACCGCCACATGATTGAACATTACCTTAGCTTTGACTGAATAGGAGAAACAAGTGTTTAAAATTGCTTCTGAGACGTCGTTGAGAGTATTGATATGAAACAAAGAAATGCTTTAAAAGTTTTAAGCCCTCTGCGAATATTGTAAGAAAAGGGAAATTTTTAACGTTAGGGAAGTCGAAACCAGAATAAAAGTTTTCACTACATGCTTAAGTGAATGCCACTGAAATCGTTCGGAAGACGGAAGGAATAGCCTACATATATTGATTCGTTTCCTTAAATTGTTTAGCAAAAAACTAACCGCTTATCGACCACACCTGGGAGTATTCTTATCAGTCAATGGTGATTATACCTGGACAGCCAATAAACTTGCACATTCATTTTTCTTTCTCAGTAGGTGTGCCTAATATCAAATACTCGGTGGCTAAAAACACTCGAGGTTAATGGTTCTGTGTGTCTAGAAACACTCATCAGGGCATGATTGATTACTTTGCACAGAGCTCATGGTCTTTGACTGATAAGGACGAAAATGTATTCATAAGATAGAATCAATCACATCAATAAAGCCAGATAGAGAATCGTAGACAGTTTGGCTCTGATACACTAACAAAGAAAGAAGAAGCAAGAAATAAAACCAAACATGCTTCTTACACTTTAGGCATTATCTCTTTTTTAAAAAAAGATAGCGGAGACAATCTTCTTATTAGTAGTTAAGATGCAAGGGTTTTTTTTTTCTTTTGAAACTGTATCGTTCCGTCTTTGAGATTTCTGAGTTTTCAAAACTCGGTGTTTAACACCTTGCATATTGTAATGCAAAACAAAACACTTCCCACCGACACATTTAGCATAGAGGTTATTGTAATTCGTTTAAGCAGAAACTAGTCTTTCCTGATAAAAAGCTGGGAACAAAACAAGTAGTGAAAGAGTTGCTAAACAGAACTGTTCAGTGTACATAGATCAACTACTTTCAAAATTTACAACAACTGAAGTCACGCCAATCAAACTAAAGCACTTTTGCTTAAAACATGGATTCAGTCCTTTCTGGTATTTGTAAGCTTTATGCTTTTTGATATTGGCAGCAAATAAGCCACGAAAACAATTCTTAAAAGAGGCAACAATTAATACTTCGTCTTTTATTTAGTTTTACCGAAACGGAATGAATGAAAGTGTTGGGTTTGATGCATTAACAAAGTCGGACAATCGAAGTATACAAACGTTAGTAAACGAGTGTTTGAGGCAAACACAAAAGATTCACGATTTGGATTCGTGTTTTCTTTTGGCAAGTAAAAACTTCTTTTTTTTGAGAAGTTTTGAACTTATTCAATCCTTCAAAAGAAGTGGTATGTGTCAAAGACAAAACCCTGCGTAAGTTCAAGTTTTACCGAATTTGCGACTCCAAAACAAAGACTTTTATCAAAGCTTTTTCAATCAAATGATATACGTGTAAGTCAGCAAGGCAACCCCTTTTTGAAGTCTGATTGACATCACATAAAATGTTGCAGAAGAAGAATGAATGGTTGCAAGCTAGACTACCTCCCGACACATGTGGCGCCGGTCGATTCTGTTATCTCAGTTGCGATAGATACATGAACGCCGCAAGTTTGACTGTTTGAAGCACAAGCATTGCCTCTATTTTTACAGTATCAAATAACGTTTTTGTTTAGTATTCTCAGCAGTGGGAACAAAAGAAATAAACTATGGAGCATGAAAAAGTATATTGAATTGACAAAGTCTTCTATACTTCATGAATAATTGATAAGCTACTAAGTTTCACAAAAATCGTCATCTTCCGAAGCTAATATACGCATGATTCAAGCATAAACCAACTGCGGTATCTAACTATTTTCAAAGGGTTTGTCGACAGTTCTTACATGATGTGTAAGTTTCGGTGGAACGCCGTGTATCTAGTAAGGAATAAAGCTCAATGCATTTCAAGAGTTTCATTAATTATTCTGCGCATGCGTGAATGCAAAATAAATGGAAGGAACAACAAGCAGGTCTATAAAGCTACAACTATTTGAAAACAAAAAATGAGTGTCAATCAGGAAATCTCTCCATATTTGAGGCTTCTTACAAGAATATAGGTAAGACTTTTGTGCGCACATAAGATTAATCACGCACTAGTCGAAAGCCATCTTACCTCGCCATCTTGGAAAGGACCTGTCCTCCTATTAGTAAGCCGCACTTTCTTGAAATCGATTCCATTTTTCATCCAATATGCACCTGTGTGTGCCATGTTGTCAGCTTTAAATGTTTGATAGAAAGGGAGATGGTGCATTTCGCCAGCTACACCGCTAACTTGCCATAGACTGTTGATGAATGTGTAGTTACAGCCATCTAGCGGTACAATATCCATGTGGACTGTGTAGTAAGTATGCGGCTCCATTCCGACAACTGACAAGCATAACGTAGGAAACATTCTCCTGCAATAAAAAAAGTTTCGTGCTTTAGTTCTTTAAACTACAGTGTTTTGGATACTTTTCAACACACATGTCTTTAAATCGGAATGATGCCTATACAGCGTTCGACAGAAGCACATGCATGCACTATCGAACAAAAGTCAAGTTCCTAAATACAAAACATGGATCGACTTAAAGTGGAACGTTGTTTGAATAATTCATGATGTTTGTATAGATACCTTGATCATAGCCACCTTTTTACTTTCTTTCTGAGCCTTTTGAAGAAAGCGTGTGTTCTGTTCACTTCAGTGGTAAGTGGCTCGATCGAGATTCGCTAAGTCGACGGGAGACTTGCGTGCCTATTAAAAGCTTGGCTTTTCAGCAAATGAAATTGAGTTTCCATTATTGTTTTAAAAGTTTCGTGACCGGTCTCTTAGGTGAATAGTATGATGAATGACAATCTTTTCTCATTCGGTCCTTTGCTGTACGTGTTTTATTAGCACAAGCATTGCATGGCTCATTATCTCAACCAGATATAGACAATGCGCCACACCCATCTAGCAAGGCCGGGGCACGTGCAAAATACAATCTCTCTGCTCAGTCCTATAAATAGTTGTTTACTTAAATCAGTCCATGTGCCTGATTATTACGTGATAAGCTGAAAATTGTTCGATTTTAGATGTTCACATTGATCCTCCTATAAGATTTTTAACATTTTTCAACACCAAGTTCTCGATTTAGCCACAATAACACAATTATATTAATTTAAGGGAGGTCTAACGCAACTGGGAGATAAAACACCAATGTCAAGACATCCCCATTGATTCTTTATAATTAGGTATCTCTTAAATTCAAGGAAATATTATTTTGGATGTTTATCAATGAAGTACAATAGCAGTGTAGAAAGACACCATTCATTTGGGCACGGCTTTTTTGTTGAATCCAAAACGCCGCTATAGCAACTCCTCGCAACTATACCCGGAAGCAAAAGAAAAAAGAGTAAGATTTGGCACACACTACATGTGTGTTTAGAATCTTCGTAATTACGCCTTTGAAACGAAAAAGATTAACATTAAACCACTTACTAAATTTGGACCCCTAAGTGGTGCGAAAAGGGAAAGTTCTCACATCTCTTCGTTTGCGGTTATTAACCACATATCAAAAACTTGAAAAAATTTATCCCGTTTAAAGTAGTTTATTTGCTCACAAAATTCTTTTTCGTGGCGGGCATGAGAGGCTTTCCAATAATTCTAGGCAAAATACATTAACAAATAGCATGACTAGAGCCTGTTCAAACAATATAAATCTCTTTAAAACATGGCCATTGATATGCGGTTACAGATCAACATTTAGCTCGTTTCTGGAGTCCATCTGTATCATATCTGCTATGTACATTAATAATAAAATACGATCAAAGTTTGACTATATCCGGCTCATGCCAATTTTTTTTTGTATCAACCGAAATAAAACATTGATTAAGTTTCTTTCAACCCAAGTTGTGCATGCGTGCGGCAAACTTATCGCCGTGCACTTGTAAGAAAAGAACAATAAAGTATCGTTCTGAAGTACTCTCGGTTTTTGTGTGGAGATATACATGAATTAACTGAACAAGCACTTAGAAGGGAAACCGCCTAAATTTTAACAAAATAGTCGAATTTGCCACTTTCCCACAAACTGGGAAAACTTTATGTCTTGTCGCGCGCCGGAAATGGCGGCAAGAGCGGGGAGCGCGGCCGGGACTAATGAATGATGTCTTGTTTTAGTGCAGTGAACATCACAACTCTATTCTACGGAGATATCGTATTTCTGATCTGTTCCGCTGCCCACAGCACAAGCCATGTTTTGCGGTTACCTCTTTTAACAGGTTTAGAAACCAAAACTCGGACACTTGACACTTGAGTTCTTTCAGCGATAATAAGGACTTTGAATTAATTATATGGACTATTCTTTGCTTTTGACTAGCAAAAGCTTTTGTCATCAATTCACAAGAATGCGAAAACGGATGTTTTAGTTTTACAGAAATATTATCACAATTTTGTACCACAGATAAAGAATTCTGTTAAATAAATCTTCTAGTAGCGATTTTGAGCAACTTGATGCTAGAAAACCAGTAAACTACCAAAAACGCTAAAAGGTAAGTTGTTTCAAACCACAATAAAAGATTTGTATTTTTCTAGAAAAAATGTGTGAATATGCATGTTTAATAGCCGCAATGTGCTGAAATGTGGGCTGTATTCTTTTTGTAACTTAATGGCTTTTTTTCATTTTAAGTAATCTAGCATAACTTTCTAAAAGGTGTTTCAAAAATAGAATGGGCGTTTTGATAAGCTGTTCACTGTAATTTATTGACTTTTTGCAGAATTCTCTCTCTTTTCAATATTTTTGTCTTTTTCAAATAAGATGATGAATAAAAAACTTAAACATTTCGAAGCCGAATATAACGTTAAACCAGCATAGGGCTTATGTCTAACTGATACTATATATGTAAACACTTGCATGCTCGATCATAAGCTGTATTACGCCTTTCCTGCGAGAGCTCTACACTTACTTAGGCTAAATTATGCGGGTATTTACCTCCCAGTTCGCGTAATAACCATTTCTGTGCCACACGCGTAGAATTTCCACCACAAATCACTATGCTGCAATGCAACTTGAACCTCGTGTCGATTGTCCCTAGCAGCAGATCCCGTTTTAAAGTTAGGTCTGTCTTGATCTACAAGGCCGAAACCCCTCACCATGTCGCAACATGCTGCAAAATGTTGTAGAGGGTTTGGGAAAGTAGGCGACTGTATCGTCTCGTAGCAGTCTTGCTCTGTTCGTGCCTTTTTGCTCTGCATAGTTCTAACAGCTCCTGCATCAGGAAGATTTGGCGATAAACAATTTGTTCCTATCAGTGTTTGACTGTTAGCAATTTTCGGGGTCTTTACCTTCGAAAAAACCCGTTTTTCAGCATTTACGTTGCGAGTCGCGTTAGAGAATGATCGCACTTTGTGAGTCCCTTGTGCAGAATTTTGCACCGATATCTCAGTCGTTGAATTTCCCAATAAATTTGCGATGGAGAAGGCAGCTGCTTTGGGCGATAAATTTTCAATTGGTCCTACTCTGCAAGTCATAGCTAGCTAAAATAATACTTTTCTCTCTTGGTCTCTACTGCACACTGTGGCAAGCGCTAACTGCGGAACCTTTTTGAAACTTTTATTCTTCTTGTGTTTATGAATATGAACGCGCTCTCCTTGAAGGACGTGTAAATTGATTGGTGCTTGGTATAAACAATTGGGGTAATTAACTTGCGAGACACAAGTTTATACTGGGCTCGCGTAATTTTGGCGAGGTGTCGGAATTTCTGTATTACAAAGGCGTTAATTGTTCAAATAAGCGGCCTTTTCTTAGACATGATTGGCTCGCACTTTAGCACGCTCCAAACCTCTTAAGACACTCATCCAATAATATTTTCGTTTTGCTAAAACAGGTGTAAGGTTTTACTGATGTGCTATGGATTTCATTACCAAAAATAAAACTAACCAATTAAATATCCCCCCAAGGAATATTATAAGCGAGATTGCAAAGATATTTCCCCGACCAAAAGTCATTTTGCTGCAATCATTTTCGTAATAATTAAAAACCAGAACCCAATGAAATGCCACACCGTGGGTTTTAACTTATCGCTGATCTCTTGAGGTAGAAGTATGATACTTGTGAAATGAGAAACAAAGCGAGATTTAATTGTTTCTCACTTCACGGCACCCGTAATAGTCTCTCATGCGGGATAACCGTTTTATAGGTTTTGCTGTAGCAAACACGGCTGATTTTAGTCCTTTACACGTTGTCAATACTGTTGCTTCTATTACTGATATCACAATTTGATCGCAAAAATATTTACTCTGCGACTGTCAATGAACTAGTGCTTCGGCAGCTAAACTCAATCTTCGCAATGAAGACGATAATTGGGGAGTTTTATTTGGCCGATCCCAGCCCACAGTTAGACGCATAGGTAAACAATGATACTCAACTAATTATCCATTGTAAATATCTCAATACTTCCCATTAAGCGAATTACTGGGCCACTGAGTTGACTTGACTAAATCATTTCAAATTAATGATTTCGAAATCTCTCGGCCGCAATAGGACATATTTTTGGCCTTTACTTAAGTTTCATCATTGGCGCTTGATCACACTTTAATAAGTCCGGCATTTCACCTGTATTACAAAGAACTTTATTGAAAAACGTAAATACTTCAAAGACAAAGTAAACTTTGAAGTGACACTTTCATGGTACCGCATTCTAAGTCAAAGATTGCGGCCTCTATCCGGTTTTATGAAGGTTTTAGAGGTTTTTTCACGAAAATTATTTCTTTGTTTCAAAAAGAACTAGGCTATTGTTTCACTTCTGTCAAACGATAGTAGATCTGTGAATAATTGACACACGGACTGTCAAGGAAGTCCACCGAGTGACTTAGTGACTTGAAAATTTGGCAAGCATAACTCAAGATAAGATATATACTTATAAAAATTTGATATTGTAATAAATTTCGCACCCCAAAATTAAGTTTTCTTAACAGCACTTGAAATCTTGTTTTAAAAAATGATTCCACAAATCAAAATTGATGACTGTGAATTATAAAATTCGATTTTACGTTAATGCTTTGGTAGCAAAGAGTTTTATCTTTATTCATGTAAGATTCCTTTACTATTTTTAAAACACAGACGGCGAGGAAAGCATGCATGCTTCAGAATTGATCGAGCCAAATAATTAAAGAACTTTTCTGTTTAACAGCGACTTCTAAAAAGCAGTTCAAAAGTGTTGGCGAAATCTTGCTTTTACCTAAGCTTTGTTCCATATACTCATAAACTACTTTATGTAAAACACTAAAATATCTTTGTAACTTTCATTTTGAACGAAGGGAAAACTGGACGTCAGTTTTATGAACTAATTTCCACGGCGAAGTTTAACCACCTTTAAACCTCCAGTTGATCGAATCTGAGGGATGACATACTCGCCATCGGATTCAATAAAACAATATAGAGTTTATGTTCACGGGCATAAATATATTTTGGACCCTACTCAAACTCATTTTAACCCAAGCCAAAATTACCATTATTATCACTTCCGAGGGCATCGGGAAAATATTGTGCGACTTGATTTTCGGCTCGCACTACTCATTGTCTTATTTCAGCGGGCTAAAATACATCTTAGCGCGCCTAATTCTCCGCTTTAGCCAGTAAAATGCGCCACAATGCCCTAAAAGGTGATTATAATGGATTTTTTAAAAACTTATCTACGTACCGCAAGTTCTCACTGTTTTTATATTCTTAATTTTGTGTTACCGTCCGTTTAACTATAAACAAGAAAAAAATTGCCTGAGACCAGCTGCACAGTCTCTTTGATTCTTGATCTTCAACTCAATCTTCATAGTTTTTTTTTTTCGATTTACTCCTTCTAAACACAAATCATTAAATTACTGACAATTTTGATACTGACGCATTTAAAGTTGCAAGGTACAAATCAAAAACCAACCGCGCCTCAACAAACATCTTAGACTTAGTGGCAAATTTTCGAAAAATTTTCGCAACTCAACTCTCAAGCTTGTGGAGTACCGAGTAGAAAAGCTAGTCCACTAGTACCTTACCGGTCTCCCAGCTACCTCTGACAACAAAATTTAGATATCTATTAAGGTCAATTAAGAGCGAGCATTCCTTATGGGTGTTTCTTATGAAATAGGGTGTTTAGGCATTATTTTTTCTGATTCCCACTCAAATGTGACCTGAAAATCGAAAGAACGCCGAGTGCCACGACGCCATTTCACACGCGCGCGGCGCCCGATAAAACTTTCTGTTACTTCTCGAAAGCCTTTCACGTAGTAACTTGAGCAGCAAACGTTTCAAGAGATTCTCGTACTCAGTTATATGTGCGAACTTAAATATTTCATTAAGGACGTAGTCTTAAATTGTTTCTTTCATTCTTTTTGACAATTTTCAAGGTCACCAAGGGACGATGGGATTATGGGTAATTGTATAACCGAGAAAAGACTGAGAACTAAGCGTAATCAAAAATGTCAACACGTGGAGCACAAAATGCGACGAAGTAGACGTTTGAAAGCAAAAAACTCCGTAAACGAAGATTCAACCCGGAGAAATACCAATGCTGAAGAGGGTAACGATGAAGACTTGGATTTAAAAGCCCTAGCTCGACAGACATGCAAGTTTATGATGTCCAAGATGGCCTCCTCTCAGTCGGCAACTAGTTCCTCTGCGAATGCCGGTGAACAAGATACGAGTTCTGTTGAAGTGCCGCAATTTCTGAGTTTAAGAAACGAGTTAAACAGACTGGCAAAAGAGTAGGTGAACTAGGCTTTACTGTTCAAGATATACAATGAATATGAGTTTACCGATACGCCTATAAGTTTGGGACATACTTTAACTCGTTGAAATTCAAACTCAATATATATAAGGTTGATAAATTTCAGCTAATTAAGTTTTATAAATATATAATAATTTAACTCAGTAATTTAATCAATTCTTATAATTAGAAGTAGTTTACTCATTATCCCGTATCATCAACAGTAGCTGGGGTTCAATTATCTCAGGATTGCCATTAATTTATGTGGCCTAGTTTGACTTGGGCTGGAAAGTGTAAATGTTTTGTTGGTTACAGTGTTTTGAGAGTTCATTTTATTATCCATGGATAGGATGTGGTTCGAGATTATCTAACAGATATCTTGGTATTATCGTTTAGAAGTGCTCAGCAGATTTACCCTGGTTGTAAAAAAAAGCTGCTTTAATCGCACTTATCTGCATTTGCTATACATGTGTCATCTGTACTTAAAAAAAATGCAAAGTAAAGTTTTTCTTTTCAAGCATACTTTACCTTATAAAATATTCACATCTCAATCCTTACTTAGATACATTTGAAGTAATTTCTTTTACTCTTGAAATTATTGTTAGGCTGCATACAAATTATATATACGTCCCTATATACAGAAAATTTAACAAACACAGTTGATTTTTGGCATTGCTATTTTGACTTAAAGATGATCAGTAGGAGTTAATCAAGGTCTCCAAACCATCAATTATCCTTTGAAAGCTAAACACTTTAACAAGGTTTTGTAGGTCGAAATACCTCAGGAAGTCAACAAGATTTAAACAGAAAATGAGTGAAAAAGTTTGTAGTGAAAAAGTGATATCATAGACGTAGGGAAAGATTGTAAACAGTTCAGATCTTTCTTTATCTCAAATAAAATTTTGTGGAGAACTTCAAGAAAACGTTTGTTATTTTTAGTCCTTCAGAGTTGTCGTCCGAACTTCAACCTGGCCTGGACCAGGATGATTTGTACCTGACATTTGGATGCAATCGTTCAAACTCACAAAAGCAGCATTTGAAGACTCTTCAGGGTGAAACACATGATGAAGAAAAGGTAATGTCAGAACAGCCTTGTAGCAAAGCTTATTTTTATCAAAATTGAAAACAAAATTTTGTTTGTATGATAAAACAATAGAGTTTATTTTCATGCACAAAAGTATGTTTCATGCTCGACTCAGGCTCATTTTAGCCTTGGAAGCTGAAGGTGAGGGTTAGAATGAGATCTGAGATGGAACCAAAACATAACAAAAGCACAGAAAATCTGTAATAACTATTATTATCACTTTGGAAGACATTAAGAAAATAGTTTTTGACTATCAGACTTGCTATTCCCATTGTTTTGTTTCAAAAGCTATTTATAAATATATATTCTCCAAAATGCCCTAAAGTGCCTGAAAAATGTTTGTAAAACTATTCCAAAACATTAATTTTTATCTCAGTCTGATGATTGTCTTACAGGTGTGAAACTCAAGTCATGGGGTTTTAATCAGCTTTTACGACATTTTAATTCTTAACTTTTTAACATATTATTTTATGCCCTATGCAAAGTTATCTTCATAATGTTATGTAAATTGTGTTATAGTTGTTATTATGTTACTGTTTCTTTTTTATTAATTTCAAGAGACATTGATTCCTGCTATTTCAAACTTGGCCATATTCAATTTCTAGCTCTTAACTTTATTTCCTAAAGGAAAATAATATGGAACTTCAGTTTTGAAACACAACAAGTTTTCTCCAGTTAAAATCATTTGATCATCTTCAGAGAGGTCAGCTCTGGTTGCTTTAGTGGTACAGCCATAATTCACCAAAAGCAAGTGCAAGAGAAACAGGAAAGAAAAAAAAAACTGCCCTGAGCAGGGTTTGAATTACCAGCAGCCCAATCACATGGCCAGTGCTAGTGTACAGTCATTTGCTTAAGCTGGGGTCACACTAGGTGATTTTAATCATCAATCACTGTGATTGGCAAAATTCGCTCAACTTACTGCAATAGCAAACTTCGCTAAATGCAGCAACTGGCATATAAAATCACCAAATTTTATCTTGCATGTAAGATACAAGTGATTAGATATGCCCTGTTTCACAGGCGATCAAATTTTCTGCAATTGGTGTATAAAATCTCCTAATGTGTTCAGGGCTTTATCAAGAATGATAACAAACAACAAATTTTATATCCAAATATAAAGAGTGGCTTCTAATATAACCTTTTTCATAATTTCAATCTTTTATATATTGTTTAATTATCTGTAACTTTAGGTGGTAAAAAAACAAACTCAGAACTGAAATCTAGTGTGAGACTGTCATTAATTCATTTTGTTTTGCAGTTAATGAAGAAATGCATCATGGGTCCTGACTTTGAAAAGAGAGACACTGCTCCACCAATGCATACTTCACAAAATGCCCTCAAAAAACAGAGAAAGGTATTGGAATAATACTAATGATATCTTTCTTTTTATTGGTGTGGTATTTGTTTGCTTTCATCTGCAACAAGTGTAGGAATTCAAACTAACAAAGGGCATTTATTATCAATTTTTGTTTCATTTCCAGACTCCTATAGAATATAACATTTAAGCCTTTTTCACTTTTGTCTAGAACTGGAAAATGAAACAGCAACAGCACTAGGTTTAACCTGCTGTTTACGTCACAGGCTCTGAATTGGGTAAACAATACGAGTGATGCAATATGATGCACAAAGGTCCTGCATTAATTTCTGCATTTTTTATTATTATTGGCAACAGAAAATTTTTCCTTGAATTCATATTTTTCTGAAGGATAAAAAATTGCATAATGTAAAAATCTTAAATATATCCTGCCTCAGGTTAAAAAAAAACAGTTGAGATATGATGCTTGTCCATTTCCACAGCCTTTGAAGTGTTTTTCAATTGCATTTCTTGAAAGATAATTAGCAAATAATGCAATTTATAATCGTGATACTCTGAAGTCCCTAATAGTAGTACAGAGCAGAGTAGTGGTACAGGGTGGAAAAATCTTTCAAAATTAATTATGAAATAACCCCAGTGAATCTCGTGCACTGATTGGTCGAGAGCACAAAAACCATGCTCTGTAAGAGAGCACACAGAATGCTTTTGAAAGTCTCACACAACACTGATTAAAAAGAGTCCCTCAGAAATTTATGACAAATGGACTGTTAAAACATATCTGTTACAAATTTTAGTCGACCGAGTGTGCACAGGCTTGATTTCGATGGCTCTTTGAATAGTCTCTGCAACCAGATTCATTCATCAGATTCCATCAAGCAGCCGTGATACTGCCCCAATCCAGATGTTTTCTCCCAACCTGAACACACAAGGCCACTTCAAAGTTGTCTCAAGATGATTTCACTACTTACTTTTTCTGGTCCCTTCTTGGAAGCTTGAAAGAAAATATTGCCTAAGCTACTGAAACTAAGATTGTTTTGTGATTTTTCTAGGAACTGAGGTGACTGTTGGCCTTTTCTAATGGCCACAAAAATCAATCAGGAGCACAGCTAGAGCTTCCAAAGTAGATTTTCTGTAAACCTAATTTCGTTCTGAAAAAAACGGTATATAATTTATAGGCTGGGGTTAAGATATAATCCACTATACTTGAACCAGAACTGAAGATCAAAAAAATTGACCTCAGAAATATGGATATTAAAGGGTTAATAATAATATAGAATGGAATAGTAGTATAGGGTGGAAAGATTTCAAATATAAGTTTGTAATATATACTGTAATATTAATAAATAAAAAGTATGAAATAACTTTTTTCTTGGAGATGGGTGCTGCTTCTTGTCAAAAGTGAGGATTGACAAATGTTAACACCGAGCAATATGTCCCAGATATGAAGAGTATTGATTATCTGAAAACCTGCAGTGAAGATGCTTGGCTTCCTAAACCCCCAAAATTAATAGTACAGTCCCAAATAGCAGGCCTTTCACTGAGGAAAATGGTAGGCAGGCTAACAGTTGCACGTCTAAACTTTTCTAGACATGTGATGGTGTGCGATAGGTATTTTGAAGTCCATATGGTTTATTAATTTTATAGCCCAATTACTCAGTTTTAAAGACCTTTTAGTTAACTTTAAATGTATCGCAGAAAAATCAAAGTTCCTAAGACCATACTTTAGAACATATGAAGAAATTTTTGGAGGCTTTTTTGTATGAAGATAGTGTGCATCTAAATCTCGATAAAAGCACTGCTGCCAGCTATGGTGTCAGCAACTGTGTTATGTAGGCCGCTCCCGGAGCTGGAGATTTTGCAGAAAAAAAAGGTTTCAAAACTTGGCAAAGAAAATACTTTTCCATTAATAGTTTAGAATGGAGTTTGCCCGACTTGCACTAAGCACTCAGATATTCTAAAAGAAATAATTCATAGTTTTCGAGTGTTTATTGTATTATGGATGCACTTGGAAAGTTGGGAGAGCAATCGAGAAGCTAGTGCTTTTGAAACACTTCTTTCGTGTTCTCCCAATGCGGGGGAGTACATGAGCATCCAAAGTATGATAAGCAGATGAAGACCATAAACTATTTCTTAAATGTGTGCAGTCCAGAATTTTGCTGGAGCAAGTAATTAAAAAACCCACGTAATTGAAACATAAATTTTACTGAAATACTAGCTTTGAAAATTTCTCTGACGTGTTGAGTGGTCTTAGATTATTTTTCTCACTTTGTTTATGAGATGCCAACCATTGCCTTGGTCATTGCGCAGCACCAAGAAATGAACATGTCGGTGTCATGTTTCGAAGCTTTCTTTCACAATGGAAATGCCTGTGAAAACGAAAATACTCAAAATTAATCGAAGCACAAACATATTGTGAAAGATTTCTTTAGGTGGTATGATTTGATATTTCAAACATTGTGAAACAGCTTTATAAAGCAGTATTTTAAGTCTAGAGTGAACAAAGTGTAATACTAATACAGACAGCAGACGTTTCTTGTTTAAACAAATGACGCAATACACAGGTTTTAAAGAATTGTATATTTTTTGACCCTTTGCAGTTCTGTTTTATTCTTTCTCGGTACTGTAATTACTGATTTAAAAAAAAATATTGACCCAGAGATTTAAAAATCATCACATTACCCACAGCAACAAATAATTTCTGAAAAATTAATGCCTTACTGCATGGAAATTTAAGATCAGGGTGTGCGATTAAAAGCACACCTAGTGCTCTTTAGGCATGTGCCAAGGCATGTGGCTCAGTGAAAGGCCTGCCCAAATAAGGCCCATATAGAGTGGAAGTTTATAGTTAAAATTAAATAATAGTACATATACTATTATTAAGGAATTCAGAGTAACCTGCATCACTACTGTTTGATGCAGTCTTTGTCAATCCAATTCAGATCACGAGAATGACCAGTAGAATAAGTCTATTTTGCTTGATTTGCAAGTGAGTCAGTGGTATATTTTCACAAATTATTTGATTTAACAACTATTTTGCCATATTCTTTGTTACCAGAAAGCACGAGAAGAAAATGCTGGGCCAAAGTGGTACAATTTACCAGCCACCAAGCTAACTCCAGATATTAAACAGGAGTTAAAGCTTTTGAAAATGAGAAATGTTTTGGACAAGAAAAGGCATTACAAGAGCAATGACACAACAGCACTTCCCAAGTACTTCCAAGTAAGTTTGCACAAAAGTACCAGGTGATGTGAATTCCATAGTAAGTGGCTTGCTGTTTTCTTTTCTTCAAATGCATTTGTGTCTGGGGGGCGCTCGTAAGGGTTTGCAGTGAAGTAGTTTTGCGTCATTTTTGGTGCGGTTTTTCTGAAATTCTTATGTATTTTAACTTAACATGGTTTTACAAGACTATGCGGTTTGCAAGTTTTATTAGTTTTTGGCAACGGTTATTGGTAAAATGTGTTTGCAGACCGTATTGTTAAGTATCAGCTGTCTTCCTTCCGGTGGGTCTATTTACGCTCGAGAGTATTGCAGTTTTCAGGACCCTCTTTCCTGCCTCTCGTATCTGGGGGGGGGAAGACTTCCTTGAAAAGTGGGTAGGGATGCTGGATGGACCTTTAATTAAGGGTCAAAAACGAGATCCTCGTGTACCTTTTAGGGTTGACGGCTGACTCCATACCTTTTTGGGTCATATTTTCCTTTTGAAAAATATAAAAGATCATACAAGAATTTAAGGATTGGAAACACAATTTGAGAGAATTAATAAATCATTAACCACATGTTAGTCTCATGGAAACATGATAATGGGTTTTTCCCGTTGTGACGTCACATGGTTTGTTTATCTCATGCATGATTGCTATTTTCTGTATAGATAAGGAGTCTTTACATTGGAAGTTACAGTCTTCTTTGATTTTGGAATTGAATTTGCCATGACGCTATGTCTCAGAAATCACTCCACGTGTATAGTTTTATGATGTCGCTTGAAATCTACATCTAATTATGTCTGAGTGTCTCAGTAGTGTAGTGAAACTCTCAAGATTCATTCAGTCCTCAAAGTAAACTAGTAAATAGGGAAGCCAGAATCTATGGTAAATCTTTTTTGGACTTTACTACTATTGAACGAAAATATTATACACTTTAAATGGGTTATGAAATTACACATGTACAGTGGGACTTCAAGAGATTCAAAACAGATAGAATAATGCATTAATTTTGCCAAATGGTATTGTCAGCTATGTTTGCTGTTGTATGTACCATTTGTTAGCAACACAGTTACCTTTGCAAGATAACTTCCTCAGAATTTTGCAGTTCCAGTCAAAATTTTCCTTTCTTTGGAGAATACGAACTATCAAAATTTCAGGAATTGATTCTCTAACACTGAAAACAGCAAGCTGCTATCACTAAACTACAGGAAGCTAAAAAGACAAGTTTTTCTAGTTTGTTTTATTGCCTGACTAATAGCTTGCAAAAATTGTGATGTTGTTAAAGATGGGGACGGTCGTGGAAGGGGCTGCACACTACTATTCCTCCCGAGTTCCAAAACGTGATCGCAAACAAAGACTTGTGGATCAGCTTTTAGCAGATGCTGAGTTCAGAAGGTAAGATTATTGCGTTACATTGCCCACTGCTCTATTAGCTTCCAGCTGTCTTTGGCACCCAATTGATAGAATTTCATTAAATCTGTTCGGGAAGTCCTGGCTTGAAATTCCATTGCAGTCATAGAAGTTTTATTCTTTGTCATCATTACAAATAATTTAGATAAAAGATATTCAAATATTGATTCAAAAAAAAAAAACAGTTGCTGCAGGCCAATTGTACATGATTGTTAACCAGTAATGATGTCTATTGAATGACTGATTACTAACTTACCTCTTTCATGTGATTCTTAACAAATAACGATGATGGTCTGTTGACTTATTAAAGGAGTAGTGTCCTGACTCGTAAGGTTCTAGTCAGAGATAACTTGGTTTTGGATTGGCCAAACCTGAAATCAAGTTTATGTCGTAGAGTGGTAAATCGGACTGCATCTTATCCATCCTAAAGTTCTGTTTGTCATTATTGACCTGAACAACATCATTTCACCTCTTTTTTTTTATTATTTTTGTCATTGTTTCTTTTAATTTTTTCTAAATGTTTAAAATGACTTTGAGATCCCCTGCACTTCTATCTCGCCACGATGGGCTTTGTAGTAGAAGCAATCAACTTTTGGAGTTAACTACAGAAGAAAACAAAAACATACAGATCACTTCCTGAAATAACTATCATAATTTGTAGTGAAATATCATGATTATTGATTACACGATGGGCTTAACTAAAGAATTGAGAAACTGATTGTAAAACTTACATTCTCAGCTAAAACCTTTTTCGATTCCATCTAAGCAATGTAGAAAATCATTGAAAAACTTAGAAGTGCATAAGCATTGTAAACTGTACTGTAAATCTTCCTCACGGACATTAACCTGTACTCCACATGAACTGACCCACACTTGTTTTTTTCAGTGATCGAACACATTTGAAGTAGACTAGAACTTAGGCTTCCATAGCGGGATGTTAACTTAAAGATGATCTGTTGGCTCATGATTTTTCTTTTCTGCCAATATTTTTAATTGAATAAGCCATTCTTGTTGCTAGCTTGTTTTATACTAGCAGGCCACAAAAATATCTAGCAAAGAATTGTGGAAAATTACAAAACCAGGAGCTGAAGTTGTAATGAAGTTTTACTCCAGCTTTAAGGTATCAGAATGGTCAAAACTTCGAATTTTTTTATATTGACCAAACATATTCTATGGGATTTATCTAAGTAACTGTGAAAACACGTTGGAAAAATGATCTTTGGTTTTCAAGTTATGGGAAGTAATAAATTTTGCCTTGAAATCTGGTGATATGGTGATGACAATTTCCTTTCACACATTTGCCTCGTATTGAAATATAACATGTGACACATCATAAAACAAAACATGGTGTTGCAGAAGAAGTGTATCATTATTGTTGGAATTTCGGAGAGTTCTCATGTAAAGTTTTGTGGTCGAAGTTGTGGTATCTAAAAGCGGTTGTCTTGATGCGTCATTGGAGTTAAGATATTTAAATGTCGAGCAAACAAGAAAAAAGAGTCAGTGGTCCGGGAAATTGAGGGAAAAGATTCTTTCCGGTGTCTCGAATCTTTTAGCTTTGTTGGCTGTACTAGACTTGTACTCGTCTCCAATGCTGAATTGAAACTCCCCCCGACGTATCTAGTAGAAGCAAAATATAATGATTATAACGAAATATAGCGATTACAGCGATAATTTTGCGATAACATTTCTTGAAAAGCGCCAATCACAACCCTATTCAAAATTAGACGAAAGCTTGGTGGTAACTGATATTTTCAAATCATTCTCACTCATCCGCAAGTAACCGTCACGATAATGAGGCAACCTTTCAATACCTCAACATACTTGTTCTTCTTTCTCCTTTTTCTTTCATCTCTTTCTCGACTTATGGTCGAATGTGTGTTCGCTCTGGCAGGGAAAACATTTCAGATAGCCTAAAATAGTTCTAGCTTTTTGCATTCGAAGTAAGTTGACAAGGTGATAAAATAATTAGGGTTTCATGCTTCTGCCGCTCACAACGATTGGATAACTTTCTAATTGCTTCAGATATCCAATTAGTCTTGTTTGCACAGACGAAGTCAAAAGCAAAATACCTTAACATCGATGATAGAGAGTGCAGACTGAAGTGTGTCATGAAAGACTGAGTACAATTTATTAGCTGCTACTCTCCTGCTTTTCATTCCACTGGCAAAAAGCAGGTTGAAAAAATCAGGTCACAAAAGTTGCAAAGTTGTTCCCTTTGTCGAATAAGTTTAATAGTTAAATTTTAATCAACTGAAAAAAGTTTGTAATTTTAAATCTTTGCTGTAAAAAGTTTTAAAGATGCTGATCTCAAAGCTTTAGCTCTTTATTGAGACAAACATTGTTAGATTGTTCAGCCAGTATTCTGTAAAGAAATATTAAGAGAGTGTAATGAAAGAAACACACTAGAAGAGGCTGCTTCTAAGGCTTTCTTCAGCTAAACTCTTTGCTACTACAAAATAGCAGCTTTACATTTATTTTAAATGGATGCTAACCTGAGCCTGCAGAAAATGCCACAGGTAGCCCAATACAAATAACAAACAATTATGAAATAATTAAGAGTTTGGGGTTATACAGTTATAGAGTTCACAGTTCAGAGAGTTTTTTCAACTGATCCAGCAGACCACAAAAAGTAGAACTAGAATACTTTTTTTTATGCATAAGAGAGAATTTTGCCATTCAAGGTTACGAAGGTTTTGGTTGATTAATGTCAAAACTTCAATAGCTAAACTTTTGATTTTTAATGTTTATTATTTTTTATTGAATTTTGTATAGGTTCAGCATAGAATTTTGGTAGCCTCCATTGTAACTGTAAATTGGTTGTTTATGAAATCCTAACAAAGCAATGCTAATATGGAGTTTTCTAAACACTGATTTTGGCATAAACATCAAAATTATCCTTCAATTTTTAGATACAACAAGAAGAAATTCCTCGAAATTCAAACAGCAAGACAAAGTGGGAGAAAAGGGTTTTATAAGAAAAAGATAAATAAAAGTAAACGTGGCTGGAAAAAAAGATGATGGTTTCCTTGGAGACAATGGAGCCAGTCAAATGTGGCGGAAAGAAGATGATGGTTTCCATGGAGACAGCAGAACCTAGTATCATACATGGCTGGAAGAAATAGACAGTTTCCATCAAGACAACAGAACTTGTCATATGGGGCTGGAAAAAATGATAGTTTCCATGGAGACAGTGAAGACGGTCATATGTGGAAACAATTTCTTCAAAAGTATTCGCTGTAAGTTGGGGAAGCAAACTGTTGCTTATGTGTGGGCATGTTAGTGAGAAGTGCAAAACATATTGTGAAAGTTTTTAGTGAACTTCTTGAGGATTCCATCCTGCAGTAATCAAGTGAGCCCTGCTAAATATGTTTTGAAAAGTCTTTACTGAGCAACTTATGGCCCTTATCTTTGAGGTACACCTCCAATCTTTTCAGATTGAGAATAAATCAAAGTTCTGACAGTTCACTGGTGTTTTGAACTTTCAGTACTAAGTAACCAATTTTCATCTGAAAAAATACTCACCTAAACAAATTAAAAGATGCTTATGCCACTCAGAAAATATTCTTTAGACTTTGACAGGAAGCAGGATGACTAGCAGTATCCATTTCTCTTCCTCCATTCACTTTCCTTTCCCTTTCTTTTGCTTCCCTTCCTATTCATTCACCATTCTCTTCCTTTCGTTTCCCTCCTTTCCTTCATTTTCTTTTTCTCCTTTCTTTGCGATTCTTTTTATTGACATAGTTCGGTTCAAAAATATTAGCAATGAGATTCGTTTTATTTAAATGTGTAACAAATTTTTTAACAGATGTGTATAACTTTGTTTAGTTAATTGAAATTTCAAACAGTGCTATTCTATGTAAGATTCGACTTCGACACAATGAGGATTTTGAAAGAATGGCTCTTAAGGTATCTGTTAATAAGTGGTAAATTTTATAACAACTTTAAGCTATAAAGATACTACGCTTACAAAGTTCATTGCTTCAATGTTTGGTCAGCAAGGTTTAGCTTCTGGTACCTTTACTGTACTTTTAAGAACTTTACCTCGACTTGATGGATTGGTTTGTGAGCAAGCGGGGTGTAACTCCCAAATGGGCTGGTCCCATGGCACATTAATTATTTTACACTAAACAATGATCATTATTACCCTCTTATTGATTCGATATCTCTTTACTGTCACTAGAAATAGTCTTTTTGTTTAGTGTTCTCGAAAATAGTTTCCAAAATATTCTCGCATTTTTTTGTTTTGCTGGGCTTTGGGCAAGAGCCCAAGAAAGGTCTCTCCCCACCACCCAAAGAAAGGTTTGTCCCCATCCCAGCCCAAGAAAGGTCTCTCCCCACCACCCAAAGAAAGGTTTGTCCCCATCCCAGCCCAAGAAAGGTCTCTCCCCACC
>JAOBRD020860320.1:0-12984 GCA_027575215.2 Hydrozoanthus sils | reverse complement strand
TATGGCATTTAAGTATGTATGTATGGAACGACTTCAAGACAAGGTACAGAAACCATACCGCATCGTTCCATACATACATACTTAAATGCCATACGTACATACTTATGTATTTGCATTCATACTTACATTCAAATATACACATGCGCACATACGTACATGCATGCATAAGTGTCATTCATATATATAAAGGATATAACATGGCCGCGCGGAGATACGAGTTTTATCTTCGAGTGTTGAAAAAATATCTCACGAGTCAGCGCAGCGAATATAGTAAGCGAGGTTCTTAGTGATTCTCAATCATCAACTAAGTAGATCGACAAGTTGTTTTGAACGGCGGGAAAAGTTTCATATCAATCACACGTGATGATATGGAAATCGTGCGTTCTATGTCTGATTGGCTGTTTTTGATGTCACCACGTGTGATTGGTATGGGTGGCTGATACGCTCTATACTTCGGTGATCTTCTATGT
The DNA here is from genome assembly GCA_027575215.2 of Hydrozoanthus sils. Taxonomy (NCBI): domain Eukaryota; kingdom Metazoa; phylum Cnidaria; class Anthozoa; order Zoantharia; family Hydrozoanthidae; genus Hydrozoanthus; species Hydrozoanthus sils. The sequence continues at coordinate 12,514 of JAOBRD020860320.1, read as the reverse complement.
AAATATCGAACTAAGTATGTGATAAACATACTTATAACCTGCGTACATATACGTACATATACATTCATAGTATTCATTTATACTTATATATACAAACTAATACACAACAAGGCCTTTATCTTTTCCCTTTTTTGCTACAACATAAAAAGTTATTAGCCTAGTAAGTTTAAATTTACTATCTTTGTTCTCTGTAAGCACTAATAGAAGCGAAGATTGGACTCTCCGACTCATCTGCTGTTCCTGACGATAGATTTAAAGCATCGGAAGCTTATAAGGACTATTCTGAGGCTCCTTGGCAGGCAAAGTTTACCAGTAAAAGTGCGTGGTGTGCAGGGGTGTCCGACACCAATCAATGGCTCCAAATAGACTTCGAAAAAAATATAGAATTTTATGATATCCTGATAGGGGGAAAGGAGGGTGCAAACGCTTGGGTAACTGAGTTCATAATCGGATACAAGTCTCATAGTGGGCAAAAACAGTTTACGAACACAAGTGTAAGTAGTATCTTGGTAGGTGACTCGTAATTTTGAAAATTTTCCAACCTCATGCGTGGAAAGGAACAACTTATTTTTTATCATTTTAATCCTTTATGAAATTAGATATATATGCGGTAAGTGATTTTCAAGTTTTTTATCAATTCTCCAAACACCCCCCTCGTGTTTATAAAAAAGATACAATAGACACGGGAAAATGCATCTTGTTGCTTAAATGTAAATAAATACAGTAGCTATACAATAAAGTCCTACTTTATATGTATACAATATAAAAACAACATTAAAATATACATGTTGCTATACTTGATATGGTATTTTGTAACAATAATGATAATAAAATGAAAATAACAATAATAATAATAACTACTGACGTTAACAAACAATTTTTCATAGGTAGGAGAAAAATATACTTGAAGTTTTTTTAGGTTCAATTTTGAATTTTAAGAAAATTTGAAAAAAAGTATATGTTTTAAGTTGTGTTATTACAGCTTTATTTCTTTATATTATTATCTACACATTCAGTACCAAGCAAAGCAAAGAAAACAAAAATCAGATTATATAGTAACGTGCAGGCTCAATGGCTTAAAACACGTTTCATCTAGTTTTTTAATTCGAAGTATAGTACTTTTTCTAACTTTTAAAAGCGGTTTGTTTATGTGATCTACGTCTGCGAAAGCCAAAAAGTGTCATTTCCACGTTGTCGCTTCTTCGTTGTCGCTTCCACGTTGTCACTTTCACGTTGTCGCTGTTTTACAAAGGGGTCACATTTAAGTGCTTAACAAAGATTTTGACTGCAGCTCTATTGTTTTACAATGTGTGTTCCCCCTCCTACCATTTCCACGTTGTCGCCTTTACGTTGTTGCTTTCAGGTTGTCCATCACTTCCATCTTGTCGCTATCCGGGATACGTCGATCGGATAATCGTTATTGACATTATGAAAATCTTGAAAGGTGAATTTATAGGTGGCGGCTCATGGTTTAATTTTTTTTTACAATATTATAGTTACTGGAGAATTATTTGGTTTAATAAGAGATAAAAATTAAGTTTATCGACAAGAACCGTAAAAAAGTATGTTTCCTCGGCGGTCCGCACATAATCGTTCGCTTTGTATGCTCAATGATGCGTGGCTTAAACTTGCATACTGTTCACCTTCAGTTGCGTTCCAAACTCATGTGAAGATTGAAAGCTTTAACTGAGTCCCCGCCTATGACTTCGCGGAAGCTGCCCATAAGTACGATTTCTGTGCATCTATCGAGACTTCGTGTGGGTCAATATTTTGTCGCTCGGTTCTTGTCGGTAAACTATAATTTTTATCTCTTATTAAACTAAATAATTCTCCAGTAAAAAGACTGAATTACAATTACATTTTTAAATACCTACCATGGTGCTGCATGGAAATCCAAGAATTACATGTACACAACGGCCGAACAAGAAAAGACATGAAAAGATTACTATAGAGCGTTTTCACGCACTCCCTAGAGACGCCAAAGACAAAAGACGAAGCGGCCATGTTGGTGCCCTAAACAAAAGAAATCATCAAAATTCTTTTGTTCAAGGGCACCAATATGGCTGCTGTGACGTCAAGTGAAAACCAATTATCCAATCTATTCAAATCTGCAAGTAAAATATGTCCACTATGTTGAGTATGGATATGAAGTATCCCGGATAGCGACAACGTAAAGGCGACAACGTGAAAATGGCAGGAGGGGTAAAACACATTGTAAAACAATAGAGCTGCATTCAAAATCTTTGTTAAGAATTTAAATGTAACCCCCCTGTAAAACAGCGATAACGTGGAAGCGACAACGTAGAAATGACACATTTGGGCTTCCGTACTTTTGGAAGTATTAGAGATCTTGCCTCACTTAAACGTTTTCTTAATTCTGGACAGGCAATTTCCGACGACCATACCGGAAAGTGTCATCCATTGAGTTTCCAGGCAACCACCATACGCGTTTTTCCTCTACGATGGCAGGGGAGGATCTGTATGAGATTAGAACTATTTTGCCATGACGGGTGGTGGTTTTGGAGTAAGCACAAAGAAAGTAAGTAGATATTGTAATAGATAAAGACGAAACGTAGATCAGTTTAACGTTTATTCGAATTAAACAACACATGCATAAAAAGCACTTTAAGAACAATTTGAGGTTAAAACGGCAAAAAAAATTAAGAACAACGAGCCTAAGGGTAATTAAGAACAACGAACCCAAGTGCATAAATATAAAGGTCAGAGCCTAACACCGAAAACGTGACAGCGATGAAATGCACAGCCCAAAGTCAATGAAAAGCTTGTTGCAATTCCAGGCTTTGCACCGAAAGAAAAAATTCTATATATAGTATTTAGAACTAACAATAAATCCTTAATAGCCCCTTTCGCGCAAGAAACGTATTAACTATATCAAGAAACTGCAGCCAGCACCAAATTCAGCGCATCAATGTTAGCAAAATTGCAAAATTTCGTAAACATTTCCAAAACTAATGCAGATATATATAAGTTTTGAAGCTTCATCCTCTGCCCTTACTTCAACAGAGAAATGTAAGGGAAAAAACACGGAAACGAGGCTGGATGGGCATCAGTGGCCGTCTATAACTGGAAAACTATCCAGTTTCAAAATTTCATATCTCCGTCAAATTGCGGCTGACCCTTATAAAGCTTTGTACTTAGCTTTACTAAAACTAATGTGCTTAAAAATTGACACTGAACTTGTTCTTTCGATAAAACGAATATATTTTTATGCGAAACTAGCGTGGTCACGGTCTACACTAAATTTTATCCGTAGCACGAAATTTTCTCGTTTCCGAAAACGGAAACACAGCGGAAAATCATCAAGGAAACCATTCCTTCTGCCACTAATGCAATCAGGCGCGATATTTAAACGAAAAAACTAATTTTTAGATTGTCTTCATCAACTTGGAAAAGCTAAGGCTGCTGATTCGGCTCGATATGTTGAACTTATAGGCTCGATCATGTAACTCAAAGCTAAATAATCAGAATTTTTTACCTAAATTACAGAAACTGATATCCTGGTTTTTGTCAAACTGAAAAGACTGCTATGAGTTGCTTGTGCAAATCCTGAAACGGAAACATACGGAATAATTCCGTTGACGGAAACATGTGGTTTTTGTGCTGTGGCTACCCCAGGTTATTAGTCCTAGATTACTGTAATGAGGCATATTATGTACTTCACATGCATATTTATAACAAACAAGTAAAACTAGATCAGGTTCAGACACAAAGTTTCAAAACCCAGAGTAACTAAATAAAAACGTTATATGTAACCATGAAAACTATTAAACCTCTCATCATAGTTCTTCTAATTTTTAGCACGCTTTGGTTCCTTTGTTGGCCGGCTTCCTAATAACGCATTCACAGCGTCTTCAGATGGGTCAAACAAAACTATGTACGAATCGTATCATGCTAGACTTTATGGTCATAGCGCTTGGTGTGCTAATTCATCTAAGCAAGAAAAATGGGTTCAAGTTGATCTAGGGCAGCTGACATACGTCACAGCGGTAGAAACTCAGGGTTCGGACAAAAAACAAGCTTGGGTTAAAGAATACCTTATCTCGTTCAGTAAAGACCAAGTCAACTGGAAAACAACTACTCAATTTGTAAGTAGACGAAATGGTCTTTTCTTAAACAGGTAGAAAGATCACAAAAGGTAAACAACTCTTGTAATCCTTTTTTTACTTATGAAAAGTTATTAACAATTTAGTTCTCCATAAAAATCATTGAAAATGAAAGGCTATTATTTTCTTGTGTTAAAGTTTTTAAAACAAATGTTTTCAGTTCACTTGACCATCTTGGGTATTGCAAACGCGGGTAGTTTCTTGAATTTTTTGTTTCGGAATTGCCTATCTGGCGACTTTTCCTAAATGATTTGGATTAAGATCATGACAATCATGACAACATGTTATGTTGCCAAGGTAACTAGATTGTGAAAAACGTGGCAAAACAAAACAAAACAGGCACCTAAACATTCTCTTAAGCTTTTAAGTGTTATTTTCAATTGGAAACAACAGTAAAGTATTTTATACTACCCCCGGCAGAGGGTACTTCGGGATCAAAAGGGTAAGGATGACCGTCGGAAAAGTCCTAAATAACCCTAAAAAACACCAAGTGATAAAAATTTTCTACCCTAAAAAATATCTCTCGTTTTAAAATTACCCTAAAAAATACCAGGCTCTTGGTTTAACACAGGATTTTTTTAATAACCCCTAAAAAACACCAGACTAGGAATTTTAACCTCTAAAGATACGACGGTTGTACCTACCACCCCAATATAGGGAGTAACTCCCCCCCCTCCCGGGATACTACCGTGCTACCTGTTGCCTAATTCACTCGCAGTAACAAACTAGCTAGGCATAAGGCCTTAGTATAATTTAAAAACAACCTTGTCAGATGCTTTAATGCCTGCGTCACTTAGGTCTTTCGTCCGGCTGCCTTGAATTTTTTTCTTTCTATTGTAAAGCCGTGTTCAAGTGTTCTTGGGTTGGTTTTGGTTGGCAAATGATGCAGTGCAGTTCTTAAGTTATTTCGTTCCTTTCTCAAGATGTGCTCTAAAACTTTTACCTCCTTTTATCGTCTTTTCTAAGAATGTTTACGACACACATCAGTACCTCCTCAATACTGACCTTTCTTTCCATTGAGCCTTAAGAAATTGCTTTGAATGATAATTTTTGGGACATCTTTTCTTCCCAGCTTCAGTTTTTGTGTTCGCTACCGTACATATGTCGGTACGGATTTTAAAGCCTATCTTTTTGGTCCGTCGACCAACATTTTTGGCATTCCACATCTTTGATTTTGTTTTCCTCAATGACCCTACAATCTGTTGCTGATTCGAGAAACGGTGGTTCACGAGAACCTAAATACCTCAGCATCTTTAGGCCCTTAGGGAAGGGGAGGTGGTGCGAGGGGGGTGCCTGCACCCACCTTCCCTCCATAGGCTGCGAAGGTCCAATTTTTTGTTAACGAACTGTTTAAAAAAGCAACATTTTCGACCTGCACCTAACTGAAGACACTATCGAGTGGTTTAAAGGAGTTATGTTATAGAAGACAGGCATTCTGATTCACTGTTTGTGTAATATAAAACGAAATTAAAAAAATATGTAAAAAAGTTGCTCAGCTGCAAAAAAATATCAATTTCGAATTTCAAAAGATTATCATTCACGTTTTTAATTTTGTTTCGGCTGCCTACATTTCAATCTCAGACAATCTCAGACAACCCCGCACCCCCCCCCCTCCCAATAGTTTTGCACCTTCAGTGCTTGCTTGTTCCGTCTCCGTATTAAATCGCACCCTCGATCCAGAAAGGGTATGATCTCCATCCTATGCTACTCATTGATATTTGCCTCCTCTTCTAATTACACGACTTCGATTATCTTCTTTCTGAAATTGTATGTTTACCGTCAACTTTGAATTGTCTGCGTGTATCCTTATAGTAGTTATTGGTTCCATGCCGTGTTCATTAATTGGGCCTACCAAACTCTCTCCATGCACTACTCTGTTAAAGTGCTCCAGTTTCGTCGATTTGTTCTCGCTATCTTTATTCTCGAGAATCTTGCCTTCTTTGTTTTTTTTAATTGCTTAGCTTTGCTTTTTTTAAATTGCATATAGTTTCTTGGTCAGGGCGTACATTGTTCTTATTTTATGTACCAGAACTGTTAGCAATACCTTCCATTTCCTTCCCCCTATTTTACATGACTTTGAATGTTTTAAACGTATCGTTTTATGGAAAACATAAGTAAATAAAAAAACCTCGATTTCATTTTAAATTGAAAACTGAATAACTACAGACAATCTTTTTTGACTGATTTACGTATCGCAGTAAGCTGCTGCGTCGCTTTGCCATAGTGCTGAAACTAGCATGCACGCTTACAGGCAACATGGAAAAACATAAACCAATATCAATTTTAACATTGTTTGTATTTTATTTCTCTTCAAATTTTTGTGGACCTTGAATCTATCTTTTATTTGAGATATTTTAAGCTTAGCCCATATGCGCAACACAATCCAGGAGATCTAAAAAAAAAATTGTTTTGCAGAATGGAAACAAGAGTCCCGGAGTCATCGTTAAAAACACTTTTGAGCCTTTTATAGTAGCTCGATATTTACGATTTCTACCAACAAAATGCCATCAGTTGTGTTGTGCAAGACTCGAGTTTTATAAAAGATTAGTTCTTGAAGGTGAGTTGTTCAAAGCATTAAACGTTTATCTTGTCATATATGCGTATTGTATCTCTACAGTAATTTCTTATTTTAAGTGAGTATAATCAATAAAGAACGAACGAAAATGAAACGCATCATTTAAATTATAGTCTAACAGTTTCATTCCCTTTAACTTGTAAAAGATTTCATTTTTAAGCTTTCGCAATTTCTCATGTCCAAATAAGAGCAAATGAAAACCATTCGATCTAGTTATGAATGGGCAAGATTCAAACAATGAATTTTGTCAATTTAACAATTAGACTACAAGGAAGTGTTTTCTATAAGACGATAGTGAACGAGGCGTGAAGCGACGAGTTCATAGTGACTACTAGATTCATAGCAAACAACAACGAGTAGTCTAGTTGTTCTATTAGAAACCAACTAGTATGCTACCTTCGCGAATTTAAACCGATAAAAACGAGTTTTTAAAGAAACCGCCATTGTTTTTTGTTTAAAAACACCGGCAGTTTCGCAACTTGCTGCCTATAGTTTAACAGACAATGAATAGGTTAGCCAATTAGATTGCAGCATTCCAGGGACCGCGGAGCTACTTTGAAAGTGGGGGCTGACTAGTGACTCAAAGTGAGCGGCTTAAAACACTTTTTCTCAGTAACTCTTTATAATTTTCAAAAAAGTGGGGGGGGGTGGGGGGGGGGGACGCTGAAGCACCCCAGCACCTCCCCCTCCGCAGGCCCTCGTTCGTGATAGTTTGCTAGCTGATGGTTACTTCTAAACCGTCTAATATCTCAATGAGTTTGGGCTAAAATAACTCATTCTGTAGTATATGTATGACCCAAATTAGTACGTTTTCATTCTAATTTTCGACACTGAATATTCCTTCCCCTCTAGATAACGAATGGGACTATTCTTTGAGGTTTTTTGGCTCCAAGCAAGACTACGTAAGAATGGACCAGATAACAAAACTTCAAAAATTCGCAGCTTATTGGTGGATGAATGTACCATACTCTGTTGGATGGTCGACTGTGTTCTCGTTTTCAGTCCCGGGTAACACATCAGTTCTGTTTGCCTACTCGTTTCGAGAATATCGAGAGCACATGGTCACTGTAGACAACGAGAAAATGTTAGTGATTTGCTTGATAGTTTAAGTATCCTTTTCAGCATGCATTGAGTTCGAACGATAAAATAATAATAATAATAGTAATGTTTAACATCTATATAGCGCCTTTCCATAGGTAGATGCTCAAAGGCGCTTAACAATAATTTACAGATAACTCTGGTATTGAGGGTCTTAGATAGTCTGCTATACACGGCTCACAACTATATTCATAAGTGTTGCCCTCAGTTAGTAGAAGAGACAGACAACGACACCGGGATCACCTTTCTCTTTGTCGACAAGTGTTGCGGGTAACACCACGGTCAAACGTCTGCGCATGCGCAAGATCCGAACGGCTGAATTCAAAATTCCCCGAGTTCAATCTCTGTAATCACTAGTCTGTAATACTTTGTTTAAAAACTTATTGAATAACATTTTGGATCATGCTGATTTTATTCTAGCTTTTGTTTTGCTACTCTTTGACTAATAGATTTACTTTTAAAATTTTGAGTATCAATATCTCTGAAGTTAAGTTTCTCGGATCAAAAGAACTTTTGCTGATTTTGAATGTGTACTAAAAGTTTTTACAAAGCTAAGCTAGACAGGTTTCTCTGACAAAAAATGAATCAATGCTTCACTTTGCATGTTATAATGTAATATGAATTTGATTTTTACAATTTATATCAATTTGATGACTGTCTAAATTTAGAGGGATTTTGGATGTGATGAGGGATATTTATATATATATATTTTTCCTAGACAACAGAAGTTCATTTCATGTGACCTATCAGGTCTTAAGATTAAGTTTTGTGGTCTTTCTTTGGGAATCTAAATTAACTGAGACACACCAAGATATAAATAGTGTAGCATTGTCATAGCAGGTGTTTATAATTTACTTAGTGGAAAAAATGCTTACCTAACCTATTTTAGTTTTTCGTTTTGGAATGGCAAAAGCCTTCATTGCCTGAAGCTGTATCCCACCCCAGAGCATGATCTTGCTCTGATGATTTAATTTGTAACTTGAAATTGGTGAACAATTAGGTTCATTACTGATCTTTTTTCTCTTTTCTAGTATTAAACCTGGTACATTGATCTGTTAATCAGTTAATTATCATTTCATTGTATTAGCTATTATAATGGTGTATTTCTGTCAAAAATGTGAAAAAGATAAGATTCAATAAATCAATGCCTTCAAAGTGCTTTCAATGCCCTGCAATTGGGCCTTCATGGTTTACATTTTGTCTTCCAACGCTTTGCATTTATTGCACCACCTGGAACCAAGTTTTTACTATTTGGACAGCAAATAATCAAGTTGGTAAAGCAATTTTAAAATTTAAGAATACAAGCAATTTGACAGGAACATCGATCTATTGAGTATTGTATTCACGCAAAACTTGGTTTCTACATCTCTAGCAAATACACGATCCTAACGTAATGTTTTCAGCTCTTTACTTTTCCCTATTTTTGTTATGAAGCTGGCAATCACAGGCTGCTGCTTTTCTTGTTTGGCCTTTTTTCACACAGGTCTTGTGCACGTGTGGTGTCACGTAAAGTAAACAGTAACAAAACACACCAATACACATATTAAAATTACCGAGAACTTTTTTGGTAAATACAGCTTTCACTTTGTAAACTCAGAAATTACTGGAAAAATAATTTTTTTTAACCTGTAGAAATCTTAACCTTAACTTTCCAGTCGTTTTCTTGTTTTTGAAGAAAACCTGTTCACGCAACGACAACATGGTCGAAAGAGTGTAGAAGGCCGACGCGAACCGCAATTTCATTTTGAGATAAAAATAATAGAAAGCTCTAAAAAAATAGAAACGAGCCACAAGAACAACTACATAAAATGTATCCCCAGGTAAAAAAATTAGCTTATATACTGAGAAATAACCTTATACCAAGCAAAAAACTAAAAAACTTCTTCCCAATCCACCGAATTCCTTTAAATTTTGGCGCTGCTTATTTAAAAACACTGCGAATGCGCAGACGTTTGACCGCGGTGTTGTTGCGGGTTCCACGATAGAAGATTGAGAGACTGGCTTAACCGTTTGCAGATGTTAGGGCAAAGGCAATACCTTCTGCAAGCTTTATAATGTATTCACACTAAGTCTGTTGGAGATTGGATAAAGAAATTGTAAAATATAACAATTGGAGCCCCGAAAATAAAAGGGGAGGGGTGACCGTCGGAAAAGTACCCAAAATACCCTAAAAAATACCAAGGGATAAAAATTTTCCACCCTAAAAAATACTTCTCGATTTTAGAATTACCCTAAAAATACAGTTGAAAGCTGAAATTTTTCCTCGCTAGCTAGTGGGTTGGCGCTAAGTCCCTTCGCGTTTCGCTGAACGTGATATGCAGTAAATAAAGGCGCGCGCGTAAAAGAACGTTCGCAAAAGGGCTTTTGTCTTAACTTCTTGTTCAATACGCAGCATTTGCTAAAACACGGGACTCCAAGAAGTCCAATAACTTCGCGTTATTAAAACCCTAAAAAATACCAGGCTCTTCGTTTAACACTGGATTTTTTTTAACAACCCATAAAATATACCGGACTGACAATGTTAACCCCTAAAAAATACAATGTTCATACCTACCGCCCCAATATAGGGAGTCCCCCCCCCCTTCCCCATCCCCCGGGCCCAGAAACTGCAACGGACAAATTAATGTCTACATGAGCTTGACGTATCGGTCACGTTTTGTGCTGTGCCGTTATTTCTTGTTTCATCTCAAAAGATCGCGAAATTAAAGCCGAGAAGGGTTTTAGCAATGAACAACAGATTTTGAACCAAAAGGAAAACGGGTTAAGATGAGTTGTTTAGATTGCAAAACGAAACGACAAGCGTTACGTTCAAACGTGTTTATAACAGTAACTGTCTAAAAACAGTAAATCGAAATAGTAATTATGATTTGATAATTGAAAGAACAGAAACGCGATTTTTTCCAGTTTATGCTTTCAAAGAGCTCATTTTGTAGTAGTGACAGTTAAATTAGTTTTTGTTTTTGTGTAAGCTAACAGAGTCCACTGGGGGACACAGAGTTTGCTCAAAAAGTCATGTTTGTAGTCTGCCTTGAAAAATGCATTCGTGTAAACAATTACTCGAACAAAACCAGGGCAAACGATCGTTGTTTTGTAATAAGACATAAGCCCATTTTACGCAGACATTTTGTTTTGTTGTTTGAACTCCACATCTCAAGAAAAGCATGAAAGAGGAAGGTAATCCACTCCATAAGCAATCAGGTGTATTCCTCCAAGTACTGAACATGCAAGTCTCTCGGTATTCCGTAAGCTTAATCAATCAGTAAGGTTTTGAAAATAACCTTTCTTTTTATTTCCAATTTGTCGTTAGTGTATTCTACAGCAAAAGAGATGTAAGCAACAACAATTGGCAGCACGTTAGTGTAAGCTGGGGAAGACAAGAGTTAAAGGTTTTTCTTAATGGAAGAATTGAGTTTTGGAAAGAGCACACCAAACAATTATCACTTGGTAACAGCACGCTAGTCATTGGGCAATATCGAGTAACAACTGGAAATGAATTTTTGGATAACTCAAGTTTTTTTGGAGAGATTAGCCAGTTCAATGTTTTAAAAAGGCGTTATCTTAGTAAAGCCATGCTCTTTGGACCATGGTCCAACGCAGTCCCTATTGTGGTTAATTGGACTGATCTGAAGCTGTGGTCTTCCAGCGGAGTGGAAATCATTACACCTTCTTCAGTCACATATCTAGGTAACCATACTTTTAATGAACCCGCCACTTTATAATTTTCTTGGTCTCAAAGAAAACTTTTTGTTAAGCTCGCGTTCATATCAGCAGCTCACATTTGTTTATGCAATTTGATTTGTCATTTCTACGGTTTGAATTTCCCGCGCGCGGCCATTTTGAAATGTGACGTGTTTTGGTTGCAAAGCCAGACTCTTTCTCATTCATTACTATTATATTCATTCCCTTACAAAATAGCAGCGCACGGGAAATTCAAACCGTATAAATGATCAATTAAATTGCTTGACGAGAGATTTATGAACAGGATTATCAAATTTGACCTGCTGATACGGACGCAGACTTAACAAAACTACATTTAGGACCCATAATGTTATACAATGGATAGTTCCTTTAACGCTTTCTTGGGTTCAAACTTTCAGTTCTATTCAGTTATCAACATCGTACTTCTCCTTGAAATAACACATGCAATTGGAAATAGAAAAACAAAAATAAAAATTGGTTTTTAGAAAATGAGAATTTATCAAGCGAACTACTTTAAATGAAAAATAAATTTCTTAAGATTATTTTCGTTACCCCTTTAATTTTCTCCAGTCCTAGAACTAGTTTTCAAGCAGCAGTTTCCGTTTAATATCGCAACTTTTGTTTTAACATAGCGCTTGAATTGACCGGCTTAATTAATAAGCCTACCGCCATAACAACGGTACAATCTCTAGAGGTGTTCCAACCTTTTTTTTCAAATTCGTTCGGAGTGGAACAACAGTATTTTTTTCATTTTGTTTCCATTTAGGAAAAATTATATTGCCTCCACCCCCCTCCTCCCCCCAACCCTTACTCGACCGTAATTATAACTATAACCCTAGCCCAAATTCATGGGCGCCTGAACCGGAAGGGGGGGGGGGCACTGGTCGCCCCAATAATTTGACCAGACCCCTCCCGCCCATTGAAAATAATTTTTTTGGTTAACCGTAATAACTTTTGAATTAAGGAGTTTCAGATCTTATAACAAACTATTAAAATTTTCACTGTGCGAACGCCCCCC
>JAOBRD020860214.1:0-12984 GCA_027575215.2 Hydrozoanthus sils | reverse complement strand
CAAAAACATGAATGAAAAGTAGTTCTATTTAGTTAGGCATAACATTTTTTTTTACCTTTTTCTTCTTCTTTGCTTTGAAAATTATATCTATGTGCGCGTTAGCAAAATTTTAAGACATTTTGTAGTTTAAAATTGTACTTAGTCGCGACTCGTAACAACTGTGCATTGTTGGGAAGCTATCTAACTAAATTTGACATTGTAATGGTACTTAAATTTATAAATAGGATTCTTTTACCAAACAAAATAGTGTCGTCGACGGTAGCAAACTGCGTGGTTCTTTATTACCATGTTTATTTTCTTTTTTACTCAGATTTAGATTAAAGCCTGTGGTTTTGTTTGTTTTTACTATCTGATATGTTTCTAAGAAAAAAAATTGTTTTTGCAAGTGCAAAAAAAATTGCAGCTGGCAGCTGATTCAATGTTGTTGTTGTGTGACGTCATAAGCATGTTTATATACTCTGATACAGACATGGTGTTCAACCGATCAGTGCGCGAGGTTCACGGTGGTTATTTTATAAATATGAATTATATAAGTGTTTTACACATTGTTTTTATCTCAGTTAGTTCAAGCACAAGTAGCCCACGATACTGAACCGGCACCAACCGAATTTTTACAAGCAAATGTATGGGAAATTTAAAATTTGTATATTATCGCTCCTTAAATGAAAGAAAATCATTCATTTTACATTATTAGTTATCTGGTAGTCATAACTTCTTACATTTGTATAGCTTTTTAGGCGAATTGAAGTTTTTTCTGAAGTGCAGCGTGAAAAAGTAAATCTTCCATTTTTTACATTTGCTAATAAAAATTCGGTTGGCGTTAAAGTACATCGTGGCAGGAGTGTGGGCTACCTGTGGTTCAGGTTTCAAAAATTCTGCCTTATTTTTCAATTTATGTCAACTGTGTTTCAGAACTGCCACGTCAGTTAATCTGAACGTCAATGACGGTCAGTGGCACCATATTTGTGTAATCTGGGAGAATACAGACGGTGCATGGGCTTTTTTATGATAACGGCAAAACCGTAGAACAAGGGAAAAACTTGGAAAATACTGAATGGTTAGATGAGGGAGGGACTCTGTTCCTTGGACAAGATGTGGATAGTGATTAAGAAAGATATCATTTTTCGAAATTCTATTATTTTGTTGGTGAAATGACAAACGTGAACATGTGGAGCAGGGCTCACCCCAAACACGAGATATCAACAATGAGCAACTCATGCGTGTTTGGCCAAGGTGACGTCATGAAGTGGATTGACGTGAGAGATCGGTACCATGGAGACGTTAAAGAACTTCCACTCGTCACTTGCCTCGAGGCCATACAGATACAGAATAGTTAATTTAGTTTAAACATGGAACAATGCCGATTTATGGCACTGTGTCACTCTCCAGGATCCAGACTGGATGATGGTTTTTGTCTCAAGTAAAGTTCTACTTTGTTTGTTTTACGGGGATAATTGTGTGGGGTTAAGGACCCTTTCTAAAATAAAGATATTAATGAACAAGTTGTAACATGACTTGGTAGGTAACTAGACAACCCTTTGCAAACTTTTATGCTTAATCGTTATTTTAAAATTGATGAGGTCATTTTAAGATAATCGTAACTGTTTTGGACTGTGTTTTCCGTGCTTAAATTCTATGGAACTAAATTACACCAGGCTTGATTAAAAAACTACCTGTATCAAAATTCCACAGTTTTTGTTTAAAAAAATTATTGTTTATATACTCGAATGATCACACTAAAACATTTTGTGGAACTCAGGTTCGAGCCACCTGCTTTAAGATTAAGAGTAGTTCATTAACAGAACGAGAAGAGATTTTTCAGTGTTGAACTTAAAACGGTTATCTTAGTTGAAGGTCTCACCCAGAAAATGCTGTAACTTCAAGTGCTCGTCTATCGAATATAGGCCTTTTTACACTCAGAAAACCATTTAGTTTAATTGGCCTTGGCACATTTTTCGTAATTTTTTGGGGGGGATCTGAACTCAAATTGTTCTTCAATAGTTCTTACTTCCAGGTATGGTTTAAATCAAATAAAACTTAAGGCTAAGGTGTTATATTGCAATACATGTAGTGGAAAATGAATTTGCTTGGCAGTTAATTATTATTCATTTTGCTCTCTTGTTAATATGAAGATCGATGATTATTAGCTCTATTTTAGATAGTGAAACTTTTGCTGTTGTAAAATAATGTTTTTTTATTTTGAGACAAATATTTGCTCGAAAATATTTTAAGTTTATTCTGAATTAGCAGTTTCTTAATGCCACAATATTTTGCTTAGTTACACCCTAAAAGCTTTTTCATAGATTCATTCTAAAATTACTGAAACATTTTTGACTGCGTGGTCACCTTTAGTAGTGCCAGAATTACCATCCATATGCTAATTTTAACACTTACATTAATGAAGATTTTCATGGCCCTCTACACTCTTTTTTTATAAGAACCTTTTTATGAGAACATGAGGCTGAAAAACGGCAAAAAAAATTTAAGAACATGTTAAGAACATGCTGAGGTTGAGAAACGGTGAAGAACGTTTACTTATGATGATAACCTATTGCAAATAATTCATACAGTGTTATTAAAATTTTGATTTTCGGTTGGCTTTTTGACTAAAGTTCGCAGATAACAATTTTACATCACATGTTTTTCATTTACCAAATCGTACTTGTAAAGTACATGTACAAATCAATGAATACACTCCTAAAGGTCAACATACGGTACCTGTATTATTTATATTGTCTAAAATCAATAAAGATAGTTTAAGAACATGATTAAGAACAATTGAGGTTGGAAGATCAAAAAGCCCTGCTCATGCGTGTAAACTGCAGCCGTTAACTGTTAGCATTACGGCAATATAGGTGCCTGGCTGGCTGTTAGCTGTGCCGTGCTGACGAGGTTAGCAAGGCTGATTTAATAACTTATTAAGAAAACTAATTTGTTCCTAACTTCATGCTCACGCGGAACAACATCAAAGTGTATACTCTTTTAGCATAAACACCGACGTTTAAAACGCTGTTTCAGGAAGCAGCTGACAACCACATCCTGTTATGCGGTGTTTATTTGAATGCGTTTTAGTAGATAATTTATCAATCAACAACGCTTCCGCCCAAAAAAGAAAGTATATTAATAGATGTTGGGAATCTAATATCGAACCATTCCGTAACGACAAGTATTCATTTGCACTATAGAGGGTGCTTTTGGACAAAAAATCTGGATTTACGAGCTCGACAGATCAGTTCTATTCAGTCTTCCTTCGACCACGATTATAACAGTAAGCTTGCATAGACGTAGCTCTAGTCCAGAAAATGCACTAATTTGAAAAATCTACAGCCATTGGAATATATACTTTTTTCCAGCCAATCGGTGTTTCTTACAGCGGTAGCGACGCTAAAGCTAGATTTGTATCGTTTTACGCCACTTCAAAAAATGAAATCACATTTACAATTTTCCTTTTTTTCTAAACATTGTCTGGACGGACGAAACGTTCTATCATTAATCTGCTAAGCTACTTTTGTGTTTTCCCTCGCATAGAAAACAACTTTTCCGAATTTAGGCATTGGACCTTTGTCTCTTACGCTCTCCCGTATTTGAGACAACATCTATTACATTTTGATAGCAGAGCGATTATCACTGTTGTTACAAGAGTTATGTAGGCATTAGGCGTGTTATCGTTTAGATTGCCATTACAAGCCAGACAGAAAGCCTCCATTTTGTATTAATAGGGTGGCATCTAGACCTAATCTATCATGGTCTTCCCTGGAGCAAAATAAAATTGTTTTACCTTGCTTTGCCATATCCTTCAAATGCATGCCTGCGTTCGTTTTATCATCCAAGCAATGAGATATGAAAATTTGGCAATAAGATTTCTGATAGGTGAGATTATACCATATAAATACGGAAACAACGAAAATACGAAATAATAGCTGGTATTAAACACGGGGAAAACATTTGTTTCACCCACGTTTCGAAACAGTCAAATATTCTAACCTATAGTTGGTGCGTAACTATTCAGATATGGTTTTGGAAATTCTTTCTCGTATTTCTTGGAAGCCTTTGGGAGCTATTGCTTGCACAAATGGCAAGTGTCCTCCAATAGGATATTTTTGGTGGTCTCCTGGTAAGTGTTACTATGTACAACAACAGCTTTATTCTCTGAAAACAATGAAAGATTAGGTTGGTTTGTCCCGCAAATTTTAGGAAAGCAAGTCGAGTCGGGGCAAGATCGACAAGTGGATTGGTGTCACGAGTCATCTAACGAGAACAAAACCCTTGATCTTTCAGAACGCTTCGCACATAAAATACAGAACTTCGTTAACGTACAATGCCGTAAAGACAACAAGTCACTGACTCTTAAATGATAAGTATTTTAACCTTTAGCAAGTGTGCCTTTTCCGTACCTTTTCCTTTTTCTAATAATAAAGAAAATTAATAGAATAAAAGCTTCCTCCTTTTCTAAGATATCAAACAGCAATTTGCTGAAAATTTTTGAAAGCATTCTTAACACGAACCGTTGTATAACTTATTATCTTAGTCCACAACCTTTATCCGAGCCGACAGAAAAAACTGACTTGTTTTCTTTTATCTAAACCTCTCTTTAACAAGGGTTTTTCCAGACGTAGCTCATCAGGCGAAGTTTTCTGTAACAAATAAATTAACACGCCTGCCGAATCCTATTTTCATTATTGATTCCTGCATTAAGGCTGAAACTCAAAACCAAGACAAACCAGTAATAGCACGTTAGGTAATAAGGCCATAATATGTCAAAGTAGAATGAAATAACCATTTACCTATCTTTGGCAGGTGCAGTTCTCAAAAACCATGTTGTGGAATGGCACGACTTCCTTTCAGAGGAACACTGCCAGGCGTACTGCCTGAGAAACCCAGTTTGCTACTCAATCAACCACAAGAAAGGTTCTTCTAAAAGCAACTGCGAAGTCAATGAAGCAACCCAAGACATGAACCCTTATGCCTACAAAAAGGAGACTTTAGATTGGAGCTATTATGAAATAAGGGGTAAGCCGTCGTCCGCGTTGTATTAACTAGTTATCTAGATTCCTTTGTTTGCAAACCAAAAAAAGTGGCAAATTGCCGCATCTCAGGTTTCTATTGTAAAAGCATGCAAAAGATTCTAGCTGGGCATGTACAGTGTGAATTGTGAGAAATTTAGGTAATACCAAAATTAAGGTATCGTCTATGAGCTAGTGACATTTTGAACTCAATATTTAAAGGAAAAACGCCCTTTTTGAATTTTTCTACGGTACATGTAAATAGTGTTGGTAAGAAATATATAAAACAAAAAGATTCTTGTATTAATCTCAAGAGTGTATTTTCAGTCAAGCCTCATCGGACGACCCTGAAGTCGAGTGCTGCAGATGGCTCGACTTTCAGCGGAACATCATTGTCGCTAAACTGCTCCGCAATTGCAAACCTCCTGAAGATTTTTACGAGCTTTATCATCAAGAGGAGTTGTTATACAAAGGAAACTCCAGCTTCTATACCATCAATAACGTAACGAAATTCGACAGCGGGCTGCATAAATGTGTGCCGCATAATGTTGTTGGACGAGGAGAGGAGGGGAGACATAAAGTTAATGTTATTGGTAAGACGTAGAGTTATCTTCCAACTAGGCGATAATTTTACTGGCATATAACTAATAATGTTAAATATTCGTACTTTCACTCAAGGATACAAGCAGTGCTGTTGCATCCGCGCGGTGAATATAACAGCACGCGATGAGTCCATGACTAAATTAGAAATGGCGTGATCTTCAGCTCGTGCTCATGTCAGCTTGATTGACTGGAATATAACGAAACTGAAGGCCGAAACACTGCAGGTTTTAAATTTCAACTAATTAACGATAATGGGTAATGGTACCCATTTAGTTTAAAAGAGAACACTTTTGTAGATTATCAGACGCAAAAATACAGAACTAAATTGAAGGCAAAGGTTCTTCAAATACAAAAGAAAAGCAACAAACTTTTTTGCATTCCTTACTTACTAGAAGGAAGCTAAACCAAAAAATTTTGAGCAAGTCAAAAATATCAAAATGCTGAAAAAAATGGTTGTTTAAGGCAAAGGCTTATTTCTTTGTAAAAGAAAATAATAAGTTCTTCAGTACTCCATTGTCCTTTTGGATACAAAGCGTTGCTCGGTTTGAGCTTAGAACATGAGAAGGACCATGACAACATCAGTACTAGTATTAGCATTAATTTCAGCTCACAGAATTGACGATTCTAATTTATCTTTATTGGTTTTCTGCTTTTCAGATCCATTCCTCCTTCTCTTTCCCAAAGCCAGTGTTACCGATTACGTCAAGATTCCCAATCTGTTTCTAACCCCTCTGTCAGCTGCCACAGTGTGTTTGTGAACGAAAACATCTGACTCTCGTAACGAAGGAACACCGTTCAATTACAGGATTCTTGTATCTGGGGCTAGAAGAGAAGAAATTAGGATAAAAAACTACAAAAGCCTTTTTCTCTATAAAAAGTAAGTAAAGCCTAAAAGAAAATTCTTTCAATTTACAGTTGTAATATATCGGTAGCCATTTGTAGAGACTATTATCTAAAGTGTGTGTCGCATCAACTTTGATTTTAGATTTCAGAAAATTAGTATGATTTCTTAATCCATTTCAATTGTGTCTCAGAGGTTTAAAACGAATTAATCTAAATGTCAGCGATGGTCAGTGGCACCATATTTGTGGGACCTGGAAAAATACCAACGGTTCATATGCTTTTTATATTGATGGCAAAACCGTGAAACAAGGGAAGAACTTCGGAAAAATTGCATGGTTAAATGCAAGAGGCACCTTATTCCTTGGACAAGAACTGAATTATACATCGGGAGGATATACATTTTTGAAGAACCAGTCTTTTGTTGGTGAAATGACAAACGTGAACATGTGGAGCAGGGCTCTCTTCAAACACAAGATATCAACAATGAGCAAGTCATGTGTGCTAGGCCAAGATGACTTCATGAAGTGGATTGACGTAAAAGGTCATTACCATGGAGACGCTAAAGAACTTATTCTTGACAATTGTCTCTAGGATAAACTGCATAGAACAACTACGCAGAATCTTCTATTTAAATAAAACTTAGATTAAAGCCATTTTAAGTCACTGCATGACTTTTTTGGTTTCGGGTACCGTTTTGCTTTGTTTGTTTTGGGAGTTGTGTTTGGGTAAAAGGCTTAGTAAGCACTGCTACTAGTTAACTCTTTACAAATTTTTAAACTCTTCATTAAACTTGTCTTTGATGGTGTCATTGTGAGCACATAGATCTCTTTCCTGTTTCCTTTCTTCTTCTGTCTTTGTCCAACTTTTGCTGATTTTGTCTTTTCGTTTAAACAGTTTCGGCTCGGTCAGTAAGCCCTCTTCGGTAAAAAGTTTGTAATTCTGTCTATTTATACGTTTAATCATTCTGTCTGCGCATTTGGGATAGTAGTTATGTTTTGGGACGTTGTCTCTTCAGTTTGTGCACTGCACTGTTCAATCCTGGAAACCTCTCACTAAATTTCCTCAAGACACAGCCCCTTGCCTGAACATTTGTGAGATAATCGCAAGTGTCTGGAATATGTGTTTTGTGCTTATAATTCTACGAAAGTAAATTACACGATAACCGGTTAAGAAACTACTCTAAGTCCAATGTTTTAAAGTGATTGTGACGGCATTCCTTTGTTCAGTGTTTTAAGAAAAATGCCGAGTTACCCTTCTGTTATTATAGGAAAATTTTTACTGTTGTTTTCTTGTCCTTATGTTCTATGGAACTAAATTGCAACAAGACATTTAAAAACTATCTGTGCGATTTCTTGAGATTCTCTCCCTGAACTTTGTTTTTGAGCACAAGGCCGCGAGGGATAGAAACTCAGCTTCAGTTTGACAGATGTTGACAGACGAAAATTGTGTACAAAGTTTTCATAGCTTGCGACGAGAAGCCAGAACGGTTACCGGTTCATGAAAGTAGTACCAGTGCTTTCAAAATTGGTAAATGGCGGCGTTGAACGCGGGCAACTGGTGACCAGAAAAAGAGAGTTTGTTTGTGGTCACCAGTCGCCCGCGTTCACCGCCGCCATTTTTGAGTATCCAGGTTGTGCGGACGACGGTTACTGACGGCAAATTTTGAAAGCACAAAATAAATCATCAAAATTCTTTTGTTCAAGGGCACCAACATGGCTATGACGTCGGGTGCAACCCAGCAATTAGAAGTATACAAAACTAAAAGATATCTTGTAAAATTTAAATGTAAATTTTCAGTTAAGCATCACCAGACGTCCTTGAAGGCAAGTGCTGCAGATGGCTTGAATTTCACCGGAACATCAGTGTCGCTAAACTCTTCCGCCATTGCAAGACCACCTGCTGATTTCTAAAAGTTTTATCATCAGAAGGAGTTGCTATACAAAGGAAGATCCAACTTACATACCATCAAAAACGTAAAGAAATCCGACAGTGGGCTGTACAAATGTGTGCCGTGCAATGTTGGGGGACTAGGACAAGAGGGAAGGCATAGAACTGATGTAACTGGTAAGCCTTAGATTCACCTTCCAACTGAGACGAAAATAATATCACAAAGATAGTTTTATCGGTAATTAACTAATGTTATATATCTATACTTTTACTCAAAAAAACGGCACTGTGATTGGTGGATCTGTACCCCTGATTGACCGCCGCCTGGTTAGTCCAGTTGGTAAGGCGCCAGTCCGTCGTGCAGGAGGCTCGGGTTAGATTACCGATGCCGGTCCTTCACTCAGGGTCTTAAAATAACGAGGAGAAGGTGCTGCCTTTGCTTCAACAAATGCAAACGGTAAGACCCTCGCGTCTTCTCGGACAAGGACGTTATAAACTCTAGTTCCCGGTTGGCAGATCTCGAAGAGGACCTCGATCCCTGTTGCCTGTTCTCCCGTGACTCCTATAGTCAAAATGTTATAAAACAAAACAAAAACAGTACATACACTTTTAAAATGTATGCTCTAGAGGGAAACAGTAACTTTTGTTTTCCCAAGGGTCCCGATGTTTGAAAATGATGCATATATGGCTTCAAAATGAATCAAAATGGCCTTCGAATGAACAAAGATAAAATAATTATTATAACCATATATTTATGTACAATAAGATGTCACTTTTTGTAAAATTAGTTCAATTTTCACATTTGCTCCGATAAAATCCCCAGCATTGACAGTTTCTTGGCTGTGAGAGGCAAA
This sequence comes from Hydrozoanthus sils, assembly GCA_027575215.2. Lineage (NCBI taxonomy): Eukaryota > Metazoa > Cnidaria > Anthozoa > Zoantharia > Hydrozoanthidae > Hydrozoanthus > Hydrozoanthus sils. Next base: position 3,794 of record JAOBRD020860214.1, on the reverse strand, counting down.
ATTTTCAGTAAATACAGGTGACTGTGGGCAATTATTAGTTTTAGTACAAGCTAAATCTTTTACTTAGTTTCGGGCTTCGTTTACCGATACAATTTCACCAGAACCACCTTTAACGAGTGTGAATTTTTTTTGTTTTACCTCTGAAACACGTCTGTACACATTACCTAAATAGCAAACTCAATTGTGTTACGATTGGGAAACAAATACGCAGTTGTTGCTTCAGTTCTGCGCACTGACTACAAAAGCGCGTGATCATTGGAAATGCCGTGATCTTCAGCATGTGTTCACGTCAGTTTGATTGACGGGAGCGAACAGTTTCTACTTTAAACTAACAATGTTCGATAAGGGAACCCACTCCGGCTAAAAGAAATTTCTTTTCTAGTTTATCAGACGACGAAACAAAGAATAAAATTGAAGGAAAAGATTCTGAACACACGACGGAAATACAACAAACTGTAATTGTCACATTTCTTGCATTTCGGAAGGAAGCTAAGCAAGAAAATGAACGGGTAACAATGTCGAACTTCTGGACTTTCTTTGTAAAAAATGAACTAATTCAATAGTACTTTATTATCTTTTCTGTTTGAGCTTTCTACAACAACAACGACATGGACCATGACATCAATAATAGTATGATATCATGCAGTAAAAGTAGTATCAACTTCAGTTCACAGCATTGACGATTCCAATATATCTTCATTGCTTTTTTGCGTTTCAGATCCATTCCTACTCCTCTTCCCCAAAGCCACAGTTACCGATTACGTCAAGATTCCCAATCTGTTTCTAACCCCTCTGTCGGCTGCCACAGTGTGTTTGTGGATGAAAACATCTGACTCTCGTAAAAAAGGAACACCGTTCAGCTAAAGCTCGTTGGAAGAAGATGGTAGAGCTGATTAATTTAAGATAAAAAAACTACAAAAACCTTAAATTCTACATAAAAGGGTAAGTATGCCTCAAAGAAAATTCTCACAATTTACAGTTGAATTATAGCGAATATCACATGTATAGATAACTGTCTAATGTGAATGTCATACAAACTTCACATGATTTTCAGAAAATTTGTATGATTTTTTTAGTTCAATTCAATTGTTTCAGAAAACTCAGAGGAATTAAACTAAAAGCCAGTGACGGTCAGTGGAACCATATTTGTGGGGTCTGGGAAAATGGCAATGGCTCATGGGCTTTCTACAACAATGGCAAAACCGTGAAACAAGGAAAAAAAGTTAAGAAAAAAATGAAACGTTAAATACGAGAACCACCTTGTTCCTTGGACAAGAAAAGGATCATGCGTCGGGAGGATACGAATTTTCGAAGATCCAGTCTTTTGTTGGGGAAATAAAAAACGTGAACATGTGGGCTCTCTCGAGACACGAGAGATGATAAGTCATGCGTGCTAGGCCAAGATGACGTCATGGAGTGACATAAAAGGTCCTTGCTATGGAGACGTTAAAGAACTTCCTCTTGACACTTGCCTCTAGGACAAACTACAAAGAACAACTACGCAGAACATCTATTATATGTTAAAGTTGGAATAAAGCCATTCTAAGTCACTGATTAACTATCCTGTATCCTGAATGGATGTTTTATGTCTTAGTTATGTTTTACTTCGTTTATTTTGGGGTTGTCTTGGGGTTAAAAACTTGGTAGGTATCCTAACTAGATAACTATTTACAAATTTTTATGCTTCATCATTAATTTTATCTTTGATGAGGTCACTGTAAGATAATCGTAACTGTTTTGAAATGTGTGTTTCGTGCTTATATTGAATGGAACTAAATTGCACCAGGACAGCATGATGACGACAAGAAGGGACTTCCGAGAGTAAATTTCCGAGATGCTCAATTTACGAAAAGTTAAATTTCTGAAAGGTCAGATTATTTGCGTTTTAGTATAAACCAGTTTAGAAATAGTAGATGTGAGACAATATTTACCTCCGAAATAGTAGATAATGAGACCGAAACAAAATGGCGGAAGAAAGCAGTCACTTCGTGACATTTTCGCATCAACATTTTAAAAAAGTTTGCTTTAAAGCTTGTTTTAAGCCATTTACGACATTTTGTAGCTGACAAACTGTGAAAATATGTTTGTTGTAGTTAGGCAGCTCACGCGTGAGTCTCGCCACGCTCAGTGATTCAAGTAATTTAAGTTTTTTTTTTTTTCATTTAAAAATCTTTTGTTTTCTTGAAAGGGAGTTTGTTGCCTCGTTGGTACATACTAAAACACTTATTCTACTTCCATTTCGATGGATAGTGGTTTAATAATTTAAACGCCTTCGGCGTTTAGTAGATATTCTGCCACTATGCACCTCAATTGAAGTTGTTTCTGCTCTTTAAGCATTGGAGTATTCATGGTTTTGCAAACCTTTATTTGAAAATGTTATGAAGTATTGCGTTTTGTTGTAAACTTAAAATATGAAGACAAGAATTGTAAATTACATTGAAAGCCATATAATGAGTCGGGATGCAAAAGTAAAAAAAATTAAGGAGGGGCTGTGACACCCCAAAAAGCCCGGGCAAGACAGGGTTAAACAGTGAGAAGAGGACCCCCTTTACTCCTAGTTACGTCCATCCTAACAATTAATTTCGTTGCAAAATATGAGGACATGGCCTCTGCCACACCCTCAATCGTTCTCGAGGGTCGGGGTTGAGCGAAGGGCTGACATTCTACCCTGTAAAAGCAGCCAAACGTTACAGAAACCTACACCCATGCAATGAGTCAAGAAATTGGATCGCTGACGGGTGTTCACCAACCATGGCACTCGTGTGACCATTTCATATGTACTTCCTCTAATTTACTCTTTCGCATTACTTTATAGTTTGTAGAACGTTTTAATGTCGGTTTTTAAGGATTTAAGAGATGTTGAACTAAATGATTCGAAAAGAAATTAGTCGAGACGTGGCAAACCACTTACCAGTAACTACCGGGGACGCAGAGATCGGCGGTAGATCGACACCGCAGGTTCGCAGGATGGAAAGCGTTGGGGTTTATTATTCGTATATCGTGGTTTAAAACATGGCCGAGGATCGTAGAATAGAGTCAATAAAAATGGTTAGTAGAGTTGTTGCCAGAATGCTATAAGTGTAAGTGATATGAATTTCAAATAAATTGCAGGGCTACCTCAGACAGAAAAAAAATTACAAGCCGAAATCCTATGAAAAGAATGTATGGAATTGGGCAAAAAATTGTTTTTTCTAAAGCTTGGCTGAAAAAAATTTTAGTTCTAAATCATTCTTCCACTAATGAATCTAACACCTTTAGAAGCAAAATAATAGAGGGGCTTGTTTATCGCACGAGATAAACCAACTTTAAACTGACAAACTTGTACATTCAGTTCATGCAAAACTCTTCCCCTTGGGAACTATTTAGGAGGACTAGCTAGCAAGCGTGTGGCTAATTTGAAGCATTACTGAAGGTGACCACAATGTTGAAACGTTTTTTGAAGAAAAGTCTTTGGCTTATCATTTTGAATAAATAACATAGGCATAAATCCTCTGACTTTGTTTCTTACGATCCATGCACTGAACTGGCTTCAAAACCTGTGGTTACACCCTTTTTTTCATAAGAACTAGTACATTTTGTTGAGCCTCATTGTTCTTAATTTTTTGGCGCGATTTGAGCCTCAAATTGTTCTTAAATCGTTTTTATTTCTATATGTTCTTAAATCGAACTAAGCCAAACAGGTGTTGCAATACATGTGTCAAAAAACAAATTCGCCATGCCATTTTCCCCGAGACGATTTCTAGTCATTATAAACTGCGAAGCATTTCTTATTCATTCTGTATTGTTCAGTCGAA
>JAOBRD020860110.1:0-12986 GCA_027575215.2 Hydrozoanthus sils | reverse complement strand
CAGATGCTCAGACGACGGGCTAACGCTCGAAACGACAGCTTTTCCCATCATCTTATGGCGACGGTAATTTGTTTATCATATTGTTATATGATAAATAAATTACCGTCGCCATAAGATGATGGGAAAAGCTTCAAGTTTATACTACTCTTATACTAATCGCCGACGCATTCAATAGTTTTTTTTAAAAACTGTATACCTAATGTTTTAATAACTATTTGGTCCTATATCCAACCAAGTCTAAATTCATGGTGTTCGGAAGTAGGCAAATATTGCATAGACTGCAGGACTTCTCAGTATCCCTACTAGAAACAGACCTTGTTTCTGTTCAAGAGGCCAAAGACTTGGGTGTCACTGACTAGACACTCATTTAACATACGATGAACATATCATTAAAACTCTTTCTGCATGCATGTCTCGCCTTGGACAGATAAATCGTGTTTAACATGCATTTGATAAAAAGACTCTTTAAACTATTATAAACACTAGTCTTTAATAAATTTTATTATTGTTCAAATGTTTGGGAAATTCATCATTACACAATATTCAAAAATTGTATGCCATCCAAAACTTTGCATGTCGAACTGTATGTGGGGAAAGGAATTACGATCATATCACGCCTTTCCTAAAGCAACTGAAATGGCTTCCTGGCTATCACCAATTGTATTAGTGTAGCGCTACTTTTGCCTTTAAATGTATTGCAGACCTGCTATGCCGCAGAGTATCTTTCCTCATAGTTCATTAAACGAGCTGAAATAAGCAACTGCACTACTAGAAACTCACAAAAACTAAACATTCATCTTTTTCAAGACTAGCAGTGGCCAAAGAACTTTTCACTACAGAATAGTAAACCTGAGGAATTCTATTGACTACCCTTTCCAGCTTAAATTTTTGGGGGATTTTGAACTATTAAAAGGGTGACCTGGAATAAATAGCCTCAGTAACTAAAGAATAAGTGGGAGCTACCCATATGTACACATTTTTGACATCTACAGTCGATAGGGTTTCTGATACGAGTACAGATGGCATGATATTTCGTAACCATGGTAAATTGACATAAATTATAATAATTTAATGCAAATTTGTGATTCTCTTTGGGAGAATTGCTAGAAAATTGAAAATTTTCAGTGAAATTTCTCAATTTTTATTTTAAAATGTTAGATCTTTATATTTTAATTTTGTATACATAGAACAACACAAACTGTGGTAATTACCATGTCAATACAATAAATTTACATATTTGCCTCATAATAGTGAGACTAAATTATCTTGATAGAAAAAAAAGAACTAAGTACACTTTGGGAAATATAATGATGAGATAACAGCCATTTACAAACACAATGAACATTTGCAGCATCTTAGATGTTCTGTTGCCATAGCAACCTCCATAACTGTAATTAAACACCCACAAACACAATAAACTAGCAGTTATCTCAGTCTGTGCCTGCTTTTGCTTGCGTCCACTCTTAGCTCTTGATTTGTCGGGATCATCATACTGACAATCCTTCATAGTGTGATACCTGAAGAAGCAAGGATCAATGCACACTTCCACACAATGCGAGCCTCCTGTTTGTGAACAACACATGGTCTTGCACTCTCAGCTTTTACCAGGTAGCGAAACTGGTCACGGTTGAACCTTGCTTCTTCCGGCACTGCAGTTGAAGGACGACCGAGCTTTCTCAAGTATGATCTACCCCAGATCGGTTGTTCTCCAAGCTCATTATGGAACTGAAGAATGGTCCGATTTCGCTTCTGATGTACCGGAGTGGCTTGCTCAATGATGTAAGCATTGAGGCAGCACTGTGCAAGGGTGTGGAAGAACAAAGAGAGGTACCATGTCGATGTCTTGAAATGCTTCTTGTAATAGCCGATTCGTTGGTCCCCTAGATCAACACCCCCGATGTGACTTTTACTATAGCAGGACAGTCAAACTCCGGTTGACCTTCTCAACAACTACTCTGACAGGCACAGTGGAAATCAGATGGACAACCTTCCTGTCCTGCCATGTCACAGCGACCAAATCACCTTTCTGGCGAAACAGAGACTGGTCACATTCCAAGGCTTTTACTGCTCGATTTTTTTTGTCCATGATGTCCTTTGGCAGACATTTCATTGTATTACGAACAGTGCCATAGGCATGAATTTTTTTGTCCTTCAAAGCAAGAAATAATTCTGGGCTTGAATAAAAGTTGTCAGTAAATACTCTATAGCCCTTCCCCTCAAGCGGAACCATGAGACGAAGCACAACTTTTTGTGTGTGCTTCTGCTCTGCTTCGGCCGCTTTGCCCGTGTAGATCTCAAAGTCTCACACATATCAAGTCTTCGATTCAGCCAAAGTAAACAGTTTGAACCCATATTAAATGGGTTTACTTGGCAAAAATTGTCGAAAAAATTTTCTCCCCTTGAACTTGACCATAATTTCATCGATCGAAACTTCACGATCTGGGACATAGTTCTACTGAAATTGGCGGCGAATTTCACGAACGAATGATTGCAATTTGAACAGTTGATTGTGGTCTGGATGATCTTTTGGTAACTCGTCCTCCTTGTTGACAAAGTGAAGAAAGCGAAGAATTGACTTGAACTGATCCCTTGTCATAATTGCTGCAAACCCTGGCATTTGGGTAACTTTTTTTCCCAGTAGGAGGTGATGGTTTTTGTACGATTCCCATCATGTGGTAAATGCCTAACCAGGTTCTCAATTCGTTGATCGTGAGCTCTTTCCAGCCCAAATCCTTTCCCAAGCATTGTTCCTGTCTTGCATACCGATTTGTTTCATGCACTATCAAGCGGTAAAAGTGGTCGGTAAAAAATAGTTCAAAGAAGTTGATGGGTTTTTTGTCTTGTGGCAAGTTTCTCACTGGTCCAGTCAACTCATTGAAAGGAAATTCAGTTTGCCAAGTGAAAATTTATTCCCATTCCTGATCATTTCCTCCAGTTGATTCATCGTCAACATCACCATCCCCATTTTCTTCCTCAAGAAGAACTTCCAAATCGTCTTCATTATCAGAAAGCCTTTTGTTGTTTTCTCGACGTTGAACACGTGCAAGAAAATTTGAAGGCATCTCGTCAAAATCAAACTCGGATTCTTCGCTTTCAGAAGCAAAAATCTGTGCTATTTCTTCATCAATACGTTCAACAACAATAGCAGACGCCATTTTCGAGAGGGTGTTTGAATATACTAAGAGAAAAAAGTGAAAAATCTCGATTAATAGCGCTCAAAACACAACCACTTATAGAATTTTTGCATACTGACTAATTGGAATTGTTAAACCCCCTATGGGGCCCCATTGTTTTGCTAGAGCACATGTTTTGAAGTCACTTGCGGGGACCCACTAAAATGAGTCCCTGGCTGGAAAGGGTTAAGTTATATCTATAGCGATATATTGTGACATAGATTTTAATTATATTTATTTTACCTCAAAATAAGATAAATGTATATTAATTAATGTATATGTCAATATTTCCAAGTATTCACTTAGAACTAAGTTATTACAGGAACTTTTAGGCAATTAGTTTTTTATAGTAATATATTGCAACATAGTTCTTAATTTATTATATTTATTTTATCTTCAAATAAAATATATGTATATTAATTAATGTAGAATATTGTCCTGGAAAAGTCCCTATGGGGAAAGATAATAAAGTATATATGTATGTAGGTGAAATTGAGAGTAAAAAATGTTTAGAATTTTTATAGCACTTTTTCCATATGTATATGATCAAAGGCGCTAACAATGATTTACAGTTGACTAAATGGTATTGAGGATCTTAGATAGTCCGCTATATACGGCTCACAATTATATTCATTAAGAGTTACCCTCCGTTAGTAGTAGACAGACCACAACACTTGGATCACCCTATTCTTTTTCAACAAGTGTTGTGGGTTGTTTGCGTCCCCCGATAGAAGATTGAGGGACTAGGCCTACGGTTTAATGTCCTTATCCGAGAAGATGCGAAGGTCTAACCATTTGCAGATGTTAGATGATACGAGGGTCTAACTTGTTTGGCATCATTTTTGCACAAAGTGCAACAGCACCAATGTTAAATGTATGGGAAATTGCATCATTCTTAGCAACATGATATTTCTCAATTTGTGACTGACACTATTGATATTTTAGTGCAATTAAATGTCTTGGTTAGTGGTGTAGCAGATTTTAGACTGTACACAACTTTCCCAAAATCAATGATCGTATGACAAGCCATTGCCAGCTATAATTCCTGTAATGCTGTTGGTATTTTAGTGCAAATGTCTTGGTTAGTGATGTTGCTGATCAATGTTCTGATGACAAGCCATTGGCAGCTACAATGTCTGTAATCATTGGCCATCTTGATTGGAGTGCTGAATAGTCTCAGTGACAACAAAGACCCTAACAGTATATTAGGGGAACATAATAATACACATGACTTCGGGGTTCGAAATTTATTTTGTCCAGTTGTCCTTGAGGCAACCATAAGTCTTAGTTTGGTTGCCCATATATGTATGTGGTTGCCCAAGCTCTTGCTCCAGTGTAACCAAGAAAAACTTAAGGTAGCAAAAAATGAGTATCTAATCAGTTGTACAACATCTACACATATTATTAAGGAATCTGTGTTGTAACAGAATATTTTTACCATGCTGTGTCTCTTCAGAGTTGCTTTATTTAGTCTATCATAACTCAACACTTCTTATAAAAAGCTTAGCAAAAACCATAGTGTATGTATCAAATGGCCTTGGAGACATGCAGTTTACAGTGCTTCTTCAGAGCTGTCTTCAGCATCCAGATAATGTTCACATCTTGCCTGTCTTGCTCTGAGACCATGGGGTTGAAGCTCGTCCACCATATTGCCACCACGTCCTTATAGTTCCCATTGGTTCAAATTCATCGCCTGGAGGACCCAAGAGAGTATTGCGCATCAGTTCATTTAGGGTGGGGGTTGTTAGCCTTGCTCGCCCATCTTGATTTACCCAGTTCATTAGAGAAAAGCCCCTCTCAACTTCACTAGTGTGGACTAGAATCAGCAAAACAATCGTAAGTACCAGGGTGATGATCTTGAAACTATCCTGGTTTTGTCTGATAACATGTTGCTAAAGGTCTAGGTAAGAAATTCCTGGTTCAGCTGCCACCAAACTGGAAACATAAATCTTCAATTCAACCCACATCACTCATTCCTTATCAGCAGTTCTTCAAAGTGATTCGCTGTTGATAAGAGCTCTTCATTGCCATATGTCTGTAGCTCCTGCAATCCTAGGGGCCAGTTCTTGAATATGAAAATGGATATGTTCTTGAATATGTCATTTACAAATGATGACAACCTGCATTGAAGATGAACAACAATTGCAGTGATTACAGTTTGCTTATTATGGCTAACATTCCTTATTGCACTGGCTTTGTCACTTCGAAGTTCCTGCCCCTTATAAACAGTTCCATCTCCAACTTCCCTCAGAAATGCAGTTTCATTAACTCCTGGTGCTGTATCTAGAGCACGGAAACCTGACAAAGTTCTTTCAACAGATGTGGTCACATTCTCCAATGAAGTGTTATTTTCCCGGAACTTTAGTGACATCCTTGGTAGGATCTGGCAAAGTTCCAGAAAGAAGTGAAGAAAGTAAACAAATTCAAAGGACCTAAGTATGTTCACAAAACCTGTAGTTTTTCCTTGGCACCAGTTGATTGGCTGTTAACTGACACTAAATCCAAATGGGCCACAAGACAAGGCCAATCCTGTTTAATTACTGCTACACGTCTCATTAATTATAAGCTGTCGCGCAAGTATGATCACGTCCTACCTCACCTGATGGACTTACACTGGCTTCCTATCGAATACCGCATCAAGTTTAAAGTACTTCTCCTAACTTTTAAAGCTCTGAATGGCCATGCTACCCTTTATCTGTCCGATCTACTGAATCACTACACTCCAGAAAGAAACCTCCATTCATCCTCTGCCTTCCTGTTGCAACCTAAAAGATTCTGCTTAGCTACGTATGGCTCTAGTGCATTCTCAGTATCCGCACCGGAACTCTGGAACAAACTACCGTTAAACATTAAACTATCCTCAAACACAGATAAATTTAAGAAGACTCATAAAACCTATCTTTTCAAACAAGCGTTTTCATAATTCATAGTTCTATTTTGTTTTAGAAATTTTAACATTCTTATTATATTCATAATTAGGATACTACTGTTATTTAGTTTTACCATATTTCAATACTTAAAAGTATTAGTTATGTTCTTACCTAGTATAATTTTATTGTTAAGCGCTTAGCACTTAACCGTATAAGTGCTATATAAATGGTATTATTATTATTATTATTATTATTATTAATTGCCTTTGCTGCTTGCTCATGATGGGGTATCCACCGTGTTCCCTTAACATTTGCTAGTTTAAGGACTTTAACATTCAAAGCAGTCCTTGTTTCCTTCAAGTTGTGCCAGTTGAGAGGTGAATTGGTATAAAACTTGTAAATAGATAGCAGGAAGTCTTCCACCTAAGTCAAATAGGCTACTTGCTTGATACTGCCTTTTATACTAAGTTCTAGTCGGTGTGAAACACAATGTACAGAAACCAAGTGTGATACAGCAGCTTTAAATCATGTCACCACACCACTTCTAATACTGATCATTACAGAATTTTAAGCGCCATCTGTGCTCATTTCAACAGCTTTGTTGCGCCATTCATTTGGTTGCATTCTTGCAAACATGCATTTGATAAGAAGACTCTCTTAACTATCATAAACACACTAGTCTTTAATAAATTTTATTATTGTTCAATTGTTTGGGCAAATTCATCATTGCACAGTAACAGAGATATCAGTGGATGGATCATTCAGAACAGAACATTTTAACTTGCTGAAGCTTTGTAGAAAAATATTTCTTCACAGTTTCAGCAATATAATGCATGAATGTCGCTCCCTGTTTATAATTTCATTACAAACACCACAAGTTAAGAGAGAGAAGTAGGACGTGTTACTCAAGTATTTCTACCGAGTTTTCATTACTTTCGACTAATTATGGATTTTGTTAACTTTCCAAAGACAAAAGCTATCAGTGATATTTTTTCAACCTTAATAGGAATTAGTGTGGCAGATGGGCAATCACTCAACATGATTTGGTTGCCCAGTCACAATTTTGGTTGTCCGGGACAACCGGCAAATTGTTAATTTCGAACCCTGCTTAACAGAATCAAACATTCCCTCATAGCAATGCAGTGTAGTGGTATAGTGCACAAAGTGTTAAAAATTATTCTCCCAATGATTTCCCCCACTTTTCTTCTGAGCAGATCAACTTTTCATTCTAGCATATGTTTCCTGATCAGTTCCTTGTTTCTCTTAAACAAATTTAAGTATTATTTTGTAAGAGTTATGTCAGGATTAAAGTGAGATGCTAATTTTCAAAAGAGCATTTGTTTAAAATTGACAGAGCAAACATTTTGTAAATGAAAAGTCATTATTATTGTTTTTATAATTATTATTGCTGAACTATAAAAGCTTCAAATCAAAGTTCATCTAAAGTATTCAAGTTCTAATAAAATTACAACTGAAAATTGTGTTAAAAATTTAGTTAAATAAAAATGGTAAGAATATTAAAAATCTTCAAAAGAATTGAGAGATATGTAAAAAATTATTAAAAAGGGACAGACATAATATGGTGTTCATTCCTAGTTCTTCCCAAGCATCTTTTGCAGCTAAGTCTGTTTCACATAGGTTTGTGATCTTCCGACTTACCCACTGTGATCCTTTGAGGCACAGTAGTACGGATCTTGGGAATGCAAATGACATCTTGATGTGTATACAGGAGATTGTGGTGGAGTACTCCTTGCCTTTCTGTTTCTTGGCTACAGTTTGTTCAGCTATTCAGCTGTAGAATCATTGACATTCTTGTCCGATCTTTCCTGTTGAAGTGAACACTAGTGGGGCGAAGTTACCTTGTTCAACTTCAATTGCCCTTTTGGCATATAAGTGCTTCTTGTCATTCTTATGTTGATGGTAGATCTGCAGAAGGCTGGGATCTTTATAAGAGTCTGCATTGGGTGACAAATAAGAGCATCATATAATTGAGAGCTCTGCCATTTCCAGAATCTGCAGGCATTCTTGTCGAGACGGTTACCGTGAGCTTTATATGCGCCATTTGGTAGTACCTCTACTTCTCCAGTAAGATCTTGTAGCACAGATTCAAGTTCGATGTCATGGCAAACAATGTTCAACATTGTTGTTGTTAATATAATTGTTAAATTAATCTTAGCGTTATTTTGAGCCACAGGGCATGAAGTAGATTAAGTATTATAAGTGAATATTATTCTATTTATGTAGTTTGCACACTGTATTATTATTGTTTGCAAACTATGCATTTCTGAAAGTTTGCCCTTCACAGTAAGCAGGCAAAAAAGTTTCTCTGAACATTTCAGCATTGCTCATGTGTTGTGTTGGGAATATTGTCTTTCCAAATGCACTTCATGTGGAATACATATGCTCTGTGATGAATTTCTTGTGTTGCAGTCATGATCAAACATTACAGCGATCTTTGTTTCCTTGCCTCTGACAGATCTATGCTTCTTTTCACCAGTTATCCAGCCCACAATTCTTCGTGTAGACATGTCAGCTCCTCCTGCTTCCTTTTAGAAGAACCATGCGTTGAGCACACAGGATGCATCAATTGAATCAGGTCATTAGCATCGACTTTTTCAAACTGAACTTTAATGTAGAGTGGCCTACATGCCTGAGACTGCAAAATCAAATTTGCAAGGTCATAGACCCTAGACCTTCTTTGAAAAACACTTTCAAGTAGAGTACTCGCTTGTTTCCCACACCCACAATGATTGATTGAAGAATGTTATCGATCTGTGCTTGATTAAGTATACCTGTGTAACCATGCTCTATAATACTATCTTGATGAGCAGTCAAATTGTCTTTGATATTTTCTAAATCCTGTCTTTCACTTTTAGTCATTTGACAATCAGGACTAAAACTACTGATGTAAATATCAGGATTAACATAGTTATCCAATTAGCAAGGAAGTAGTCCTCCTTGTGCAATACTAGCAGCAACAGTTTGGCCTGCTGCTCTAAAATTTCTGTGCTGCACATAGTGAGTTGAATCTCTTGGGTTACCTTCTTTCTGGAACTGTGTTTAAAAATAACTCACTTGCCAAAGCTTTATCACCAACCCCGTTTGTTTTTATAGATAGTAAAATATTACACATGTACAGGAAATGCTTTGTGCATTCACAATTGGTTATCATGTTACAACTAACTACTCGAGTAAATTATTAAAGATAAACTTCTAACACACCCACTTGATTCAAAATATTTAAGTAACACGTCCGTTTTTTGAATGAGGGAAATGACTTAACATTTCCGAATAAGAAAACAACATAAAAGTGTAAAGAAAAGTGTTCAAGAGTATTCAAGTGATACACTAAGAAAACATTAACCAAAAGTTTGAAAATTTATCAAGTTATATTTTGTGGCTAGTTTAGTTATTACATCTGAAACCATATCAGAGGTTGGGCAATATTCTTTTCTATTCAACTTCGCCATCATGCAATGTTGAATAAAATGGTAACAACTATGCTTGGACCTTTGACTGACATGGTTCTTTGTTAAAGCAATTGTACTTTGATTATCCTCAAAGATTAAGAAAAACTCATAAATTTCGACTGAACCGTCCATCAATTGTGTGACAAACTGCAGACAAACCAGTGTTTTCTGCTTCACATGACAACAAAGTTACTGTAGGCTATTTCTTAGACTTCAAGAGTTAAGTGGACCAGCTGCACTCGGATCGCCTGCACCTATCATCACTCGATGATGCTCAGTCTACACCACTATACAAATTTGTTTAAGTCTTTCATTAGAGTTCCTGAAACAGATCTTGGCATGACTGAGCTTCTCTTTCAATTTTCCCAAAACATGCTTCCTTGCAACCCAGTGTTTATTCGTAGGATTAGACATGTGATATGAGAGCTTGATGACAACCCAACAGTTGTCAGATCTTGTGCAAGTCATAGCATATACCAGACTCCCAACAGCCTTGCAAAACCTTTGTGTCTAAAAGGGATCCCATTAGTAAGATCAAGTCTCTGTTCAGCCGATGTTATCACCTAGGTTTGCAATTAAACATATCAAACCTTCCTAGAACCTTAGTGACGTACCACTTCTGATTTATCCTCACACAACAATCTCTTTGAACAGAACAAACTCTATACCAAGAAAGTTTGTGAGTCCACCTAAATCCTTCATTTTAACCTCTCCATCATTTCTTAACTTTATCAATCAGAACCATGTCACTTGCAGCTATAAGTACATCATTGTATCCAGATCAACATAACAAGTCACACCGCCAATCTGCCCTGTGTAAAAGCAGTTTTCAACAGGACTCTGAACAAAGTCATTCTTTAACGAGAAACCACGAAGAACATTCCGCATTGTACTGTTTATAGTTGACATTGAAACCCAACATTTCTGAAACACTTTATTATATCCTTTATTATTACTAGTTGTAAGCGCCCGCGCAGGTCAGCGAAAATACGTTTAGTTAGTTGTCGGCCATGTTTAGTTAGTTGTTGGCCATGTAAGCTTGAGGTTTACTCGAATAAAGCTTACACTTACAGCATAACTGTATAAAATCTTTACACGCATATTTGACAAACTGTTAGAGTTAATAAAGATAAAAAATCAATTAAACACAACTTTCTCGAAAATTCTATTGAACACTGGTAGGATAGAGATCAGTCTGTAGTTGTTAGGGCCCGTTTAATTATCTGACTTAAGAATTGGGGTGGTTTTCGAGTTTTTCAACTTGCTAGGAATGGTTCCACTACTAATAGAAGTGTTAAAGATAACAGCTAATGGAGAGCTTATAATGTGCTTCGACAGTTTTAATATGGTAATAGGGCAGGAGTACAAATCAAATGATTTGTTTGAAGCAGTTAGCGTAATTTCAATTTCATTTTCCTCCGGAGAAACAGGAGTGAAAAAGAACGAATCCTTAATGTAGATTTCTCGCAAATATTCAGCGAATTTGCACTCGAGTTTGGAATTTCACTAGCTAGTTTTTGACTTACTGATGAAAAATGTTTGTTTAACACATCAGTAAGTTTGTCTTGATTGTAAGTAAGTGTATAAGTGAAGGGGCCTTTTAGAGCTGTTATTGTCTTTCCCTTTCTTTGTACAAATCAAATCTTTGTGTCATGGTGATCCCCCGTAATATAACATTTCACTCTTTCCGATTCAAGTGGAGCTGAAACATCCTTGACAACTGGTTAACAACAGAAGAAATATTTGCACACTTATCACTAAACCATTCACACAAGGCAAGTTGCATTACAGTGTGCGATTAGAGCTAAAATTGAAGTATAGACTGATAACTGGAGTCCTGACATTAGAATGCCACTATATTCACTTGATGAGTTGATCTGCACTCATTTCACCCTTGCAAAAATATTCTGTAGGGACTCAGAAGAATGGTTGAGACAGTTTTGGTCCATATTATTTCATTACTAGGTTTAGTTTGGCTATGTTTCTAAGCTTTATTTTAGACCTACAATTGAGATCACTGATTTAATAAGTTCACAGTACACGTGATAAATCATACATTTAGCCCAGAGCACCAACTAGTCAAAGGAATATTTCTTAAATAAAAATGGGCTCAACCTACCTGTAGTATCTCAAGTAGCCTTTTCTGTTTCCTACTTCTTTAATTTGTTTGACTTTGAGGCACATGTTAACAACGAGGAAAGGTCTGTTTCAAAAGTAAGGTATATGTCAGATATGTTTTGAACAACAGTATGCAATTTAGCAACATCAGTTTGTAAGTTTTGGCATAATCTACACCGGCAAAGACATCGCAAACCATAACTTTTAACAGAAAAGTTGTACCTTTGGGTAAATTATATTCAATTAAAGTAAAAAAATAAAAGTTCCACGAACCTTTGGATTTTCTGGGGTTGATGTCTATAACAGATCGCTCAGGTCACTAGTAATAATCGAGCTTGTTGTCTGGTATCTCGCTGTTCAATTCGCCTTGTCAATACCGACAGTGAACTCGGAAAAAACAAAAAACATCAAAAGAATTAGTAAGTAACGTTGTTTAAAAGTCAACAGTAGTATTTTGAATAAACGTCTAATACATTTTCGAAAAACTTATCTGTTTCCAGCGAGGGCACAAATAAGTCCCTTCGATTAAAACCGTTACTTCTTTGCGCCAAAGAAAGTGCGCATGTTCAGTTGACTAGCCGTTGGCCACTTAGTTTATGTCTCACAAGCGCGCGTACTAACCGGGGATATTGAAAAGGCAGTCTTCTCCATCAACCCACTCGTCTCTGAAAGAGAAAAAACACGATCAATGTTGATTTGATGCTAAAATCGCTCTTTGAACAAACTGCAGTTTCCAAACTTCGATAACTTACCCGGCCGTTCGATCTGTAATTTCTGGTAAAAACTTTCAAGCCAATCGGCTGCCTTGACTGAATCTACCAGTTCCTTGATACAGAAAACTTAATATTATATAAATCCTCCACTCTATAAAATTTTTGAAATAGATTAATATTGATCTTTTATACAGTGTAGCGGTATATCCCGCAGAGAAAAAGTCGATT
Source organism: Hydrozoanthus sils (assembly GCA_027575215.2). NCBI lineage: Eukaryota > Metazoa > Cnidaria > Anthozoa > Zoantharia > Hydrozoanthidae > Hydrozoanthus > Hydrozoanthus sils. The sequence continues at coordinate 414 of JAOBRD020860110.1, read as the reverse complement.
TATGCAGTGGATTCACTTTAAACCACATTCATGAATGGGGACCATGATCACCGACAGCTCTCTATAAGATGTAATGCAGGACAGAAGCGTGTACACCGAGATCTAGAAGATCAATACTTTGGCATGCATAGATGGCTGCACAAAAAAATTCAAGTCGCAAAACAAAACGGGGAATCGAAAGAAAGAGAAAAAATATAAATAAAAATAATTCAGTATGCTCAATGGCTGAGGCCTAAAAACATGAAGGGTGGATGTTGTCCTTTTTTTGTTCCAAATTGGCTCCTTTCAAGGGCCGAAGTGATAGAAAGGGCCAAAATAGGATTTGTCGGGGCCAATTTAGAAATCACAAGGGCAGAATTAGTACCCAAAAGCCAAAGGTACCATTTTGACCTGTTTTGGCCCTTAAGGGCCAAA
>JAOBRD020859895.1:0-12991 GCA_027575215.2 Hydrozoanthus sils | reverse complement strand
GAGAGAGAGAGAGAGAGAGAGAGAGAGAGAGAGAGAGAGAGAGAGAGAGAGAGAGAGAGTGGTGTTGATTGTCCTTGTTCATTCAAGCTTTATTAAACAAAGCTTCGGAGATCTATCCTTTTTTTATAATCAGTTGCGTGATCTTAAGACAAAATTTGAAATTCATCATTATTAACAGGTGGATGTCCTGTATTTTTACAATGGCAAAGGCAAACTGAATTTTGCCCCTCGAGCTATGGTCTAATATTCGTTCTTTTGTGGCTTCGCTTTCCGTGCATTAAACTAATTCCTCCCATTTAATACTCTTTTCAATATTGAACTCCTGATATTATCTTTGTACTCTTATACAACTTGTAGATGTTCCAAATAGTTAACTAGTTAGTTATGAAGTAATTTATTCATTATCGGACCATTGGGCCGGGATCTCGAAAACTTTGATACGAGTATAACATTTCTCTTGCAACAAAACTCGGCTAGGTAAGATACCCCTTCGTCCCGGAACAACTTTCCTCACGTAAACAGGAGCCAGGCTCGTAGCCAGGATTAGTTGTGGGAGAGTGCGACTGAACGGGGAGGCGGACCAAAAGAGTGCCGAAGGGAAAACTAGGTTATTTGAGACTGAAATATAAAACAGGCAGGCAAAACCAACCTTAAAAACGTGTATGTAATTTAAATTTTTGAACTTTGAAGTCGATTTAGAAAAACATAGGCGAAAACGTTGCTTTTTCAAATAATTGGTCAACGAAAAAGTAGACCTTTGCCGTCTGTGGGGGGGTGGGGGGTGGGGGTAGGGGCGGTGCGAGCGCATCCGTCGGACCTCCCCCCCTACGGGCCTGGGGGCTCCTGACTCGGTCAGCTTGGAAACTTGTAGTTAACATGTACGTGTTGTTTGAGATTTTGAGGTTTTGAGCAGTGCTTGTTAGCAAAGCAAACCTTTAATTTCATTATGAAGATGTAACTGTTTAAGATTCTCCTCAACCCAGTGTAAAAACACACTAGCTTTTGAACAACCGGGCCCTAAGTAATTTTACTAAATTTATAATAATCACATATTAAATTTATTTTCCCTTGATAATGGTGCCACTTGAGACGTCGCCGAAACGGCGGACTCTCTTCCCATTAGTTTTTGCAAGTTTATGTTTGTCAAAATCACTTTTGATTAGACTGTTTATACTCGTTGTCACAACCAAGCAACCATACGCGAACTACGGTCCCTGTTGTTAACGAGTTAACTATTTCGTACAGAAGTTTCCAATTCTGAGTCACTGACGGAAATCAACCTGCAACCCTCTGACTACTGTTCAGATGCTCTACCCACTGAGTTACAGTTGGTGGTTTGAGACAAAGGTTTATTTCTTTAAGGTCCCGAATGTGTTTAGATTTGAAAGGTTTGTTTGCAAACATTACGTCACCCTATTGGCTCTTAAATACAAAACTTACAGCCCGCGGCTTGTGACCAGAAATGAATGCGTTGAGTTGTGGGTTGTGCAGTTTCAGGTCGATTGGAACGCCGAAAACCTTACGAAACACGCAATCTACTTCAAGAAGAACGACTACTTGTTGAAGAACAATTTCAGTGATGAAACTCGGTCATCTCAAGTTTATTTTTGTTGTTGTCATATCTGCTCTAGATTTTGTATACCCCCCCTTCTCTAATAAGCCCCCCTCTCTAATAAGGCCCCCTCTCTAATAAAACCCCCTCTCTAATAAGGCCCCCTCTCTAATAAAACCCCCTCTCTAGAAGGCAAAGTGCTGCGAGCTGAAAGCATTGCTTCTGTCTATTTTGTAGTAGTTTACTGGATTTTGCGACGAAAAGAAGGAAAGTTTCACAAAGTGATGTTACACGGTGAACCTCATGACTTTATTACAACTTTGATCGTTGTGACTGGTGCAGAAGAAGAAAACGGTTCTACTGTCTCGCAACGGAAGTTTAAAAAAACGTCTCACGAAACCGCCTATGTTATACGGTGCAACACCTGCTGAAAATGGTTCGCATCGTTGTTGCACACAAGTTTCAGCAGAAAGTCTCAACATGTAACAGCAAAACGTGATGAGACGGCAAACGTCAATTTGCCATCTGACGTTTGCCGTATTCTTGTCTTGTTTTCTTGGTTTTAGCTTCACGTTGACGTGAGCTTCAAGCAAAAACACACCAGCGACTCGAATTAGACCGAAAACTAGTGTCAAGTAAATTAAAAGCAATTAAATTCTTATTCTGAAAATATAGCAAAGAAAAAAATATTTTTTACTGTTTGTGTGTCACAATTAACAATTGTTTGATTCCCGCTGATGAAAATTGCCTATTGGCACCGTATCTGAACAATTTCTTGTGTCGTTTCTTCAATTTAGCTAACTGAACATTAAGCACAACATCTCTTTACCTTTTTTACGAGTTAAAACCTATTTTTATGCTTGAAAAAAGAAGAAAAAATCTCACGCAAATATCAAACGCCCAAACCCTTACCTTGGCGTACGTACGGCAAACGTGAAACGGCAGACGCGAGAAAATCCTGCTGACGTGATCACATTTCACGTTCGCGTCTCGCGTATACGCGATGCTAAATCTCCCTATTTCTATGTTCGAACCTATTAGACAGGTTGATACGATTCAAAGCTTTTTTGTTTTTCGATAACAGTAATGCAACATATTATATAATTTATTTTAGCTTGCGAAGCAGACGCGCTGTTTACCTAGGACGCCGAGCAAAGCGAGGCCAAGAGCGGTGAGGCAACGCCAGGCTCTTTTCTTTTGTGCACGGCCGGCCAATTTTAAAAATTCAACCGCACACGCATCAAGTAAAAATCCGACCGCCCCGAGGGGCCGCCTGGCAGGCTAGATTTATTTCATCTATAGTTACAAAATTCCAAACCCGTTAAGTGTTAGAGTTTCGGAACAGCCAATATATACAAATAATTATATAACGCAATATCCAAATTTTGCTCGAAAACAGCTGGTTTCATAAATTTATGTTCATAAAATAATGTATTTGTTTTACCTTCTTTTTTCATACTTTTTTTTTAAGATTGAAAGCTGCAGTATCAGCGAAGCTGCTAAAATCTTTTAACTAGAATAAGTTAAATGAACTTTGAATGTGGAAAATTGCCTAAAGCAATCGACGAAACGGACAACTAATAATGCATGTGCATTCTACAGTAAAGAGAACTCACACTGTATGTGATTAGGATATTGGGCCTTATTTTGTTGAATAGAGATAGAATCTTCAGTACCTAAAAAGTTTATACATGGGCGGCGGACCCCCCACTAATTTGGTTGGCGGTGCCAGGCTGGCCCAACAATTCGAATTTCATAACGAACTAATACATTTTCCACTGTGCCTTCCCCCCACAATAATTTTTTGCTTCCGCCACCCATGTTATATTCTTTTAATCTGACAGTCCGTGTTCATCTTGTATTTTTTATCTTCAGATAATACGTAAAAATATGACCACTGTAATTGATAAGTCTAGAAACTGGACCAATTTACTCTTTCTAACAGCCTTTTAGCTATTAAAAACCGGCGGCCTTAACTTGACCTAACTGAAATGAAAGCCTCTAGGGAACTCAGTGATTGTTTCAGTATCTAGTATGTTAATTATCTTACAGACACCATACATACTTATATATATTTGATAGTTAATTTGCATATAGTATTTTCTGTGACAATGATTTTGAAACATAGTCGAAATACACATGTCGTCACGAACAACTTGTTTGTGTGTTATTCGAGTCTCGTCTACTACGAACATGAATCGGATTAACTTTTATTTCATATTAAAAATGAATATCTTGAAATATACTTGAGGAAAAGATATTACTCTGGTAACAAAAGACAAAATATACAATAGTTGATGGTCTTTAAATTATAAAAGGTACTGTCCCTAAAAAATAACTTAGAAGTTAAATATGAGTTTAGGATCAGGTGACAGCAATATTTCATATTACTGAAGATAACTGGATATTTAGGTACAGAATATAAGATTATAATAAACATATAAAAAATAATACACACACATACATAAAAACACGTACACAATTTGTTATGATGAAGAAAATACACCAAGCAGAGTAGAATATAAATAGATATTAATATTAGTATAGATACAAAAGAAATATCATTTTAACAAATATAACTTTTAATAACTTTTAATTAGAATTCTGGCAAACAACTAGTATTCTTTCAAGTATTTACTATTCGTCTTGGATACTAGAGTTTTTAATGCATGCAAATATAAATTTTCTATAGAAAACAGTTATTTCGCATGGCTAAATCTTCAATATCTTATCATAAACCAATCCGAAATTCGGCAGATATACTAACTCTAAAACATTCTTTCGACCAGTAGCGATAAAGTTTTACTTTTTGCACTAAATGAAATTTGGCAAATACCGTAAAAGCGTCTATTTGTTCGCGCCTTTTCTGGGCAAGTATAATTTTAGATGCGATCATCAAGACTGACGTATCGCGCACATGACTTGCTATTGACCAGAAGGTGGGACTATACTATAGTCTACCACAAAACCGCAAATGGCCTTGCTATTAATCAAAAGCTTAACAACCTGATAATTGCACATCGCAATGTTTTCAGCATTGGTTTCAAGAAGATGTAAACGTTTGCTTTGTTTTTTCTGCGTGGCAGCAATTTGTGGCTTGGCAGGTGTCTACGTGTACATAACAGCTCAGAGTCACGCAGACTACGTCAAAGACCCTACGGTAAAATGTAGCCAACCTGCAAAAGAAATGACACAACTTTTAAACCTTACTTACCAAGTTCACACCATTTTAGACTCTTTTGGAATCGACCATTGGTTGATGTATGGTTCCATATTTGGCAGTAATACCGCTCGGCTGCTGATTGGCTAAAAAACAAAATGGAAATCAATATATAATTATTTATTAAGTTCTAAGCCGCCCGTGATATTCTTTGGAGTATAAAACTTGGCCTTACCAAAAAACGTGTCTTTTGTTCTAAATGAAAATCACAAAGCCAGCCAATACGAAGTAATGGTCAAACCTTAAAGAGCTCGCGTCTTTCAAGAATGGACAAAAAACTATCGATAAATGTACGATCTTCAATTTCTACCGATGAGCAAATTCTAAACACGTAAAACACTGCAAACACAACTAAAGCTTTGACCTGAGGTGATCAGTTGTAATTAACCATTCAACTGATGTATATCCCTTAGTAAAAGCTTTTCATTTCTTACGACGAAACTTGGCATAATTTCCTTTCAACGATCAACAGTAGAGTAGAGAAGGGAGAAAATATTCTCACATCAGACGGTAAGATATGCTTAGCACTGATTGACCATTAAAATCTCCGTAACGTTTAGTTGTTTATCATTCCAAAGTAATAAGATCATCTCAAATGTCACGTTTTCATTCATACGAAGTTGATTTTGACCAAAATATACGCACGTATTCAGTAAAATAACATGCTGCAATTATTGGAATATCATAGCAATATGTCTTAAAATACAAATTATCGTGCTTCACAGCTACTCTACAAACAAAACCGTAAATCTACACAAGCTAAACAACTTGAAAAGGACAACAACAAAAAACAGAATATACTTCGCCATGTTTTCAGCTTTGTTTTCGAGAAGATGTAAACGTTTGTTTCGCCCCTTTGTCTTTTTTGCAGCAATTTGTAGCCTGGCAGGTACCTACTTGTATATAACAGCTCAGAGTCACGCAGACTACGTCAAAGACCCTAAAGTAAAGTGTAGCCATCCTGCAAAAGAAATGGCACAACTTTTAAACCTTACTTACCAAGTTCACACCATTTTAGACTCTTTTGGAATCGACCATTGGTTGATGTATGGTTCCATATTTGGCGCCCGTAGAGCAAAAGGACCGCTTCCCTGGGACTACGACGTTGATATAGGAATGAAAGGAGAACAGTTTTCCAGGATAAAATTTACGGATTTTATTAAACCTTTCAAAGCTGCAGGGATAGAGTTTGAAAATCGTCTTGGTAAAAACGGATTGCTAAAATTTAAAAAGCGAAACTGGCCGCTTCAAGTTGACACATTCACGTTTTATGACTATCACGGCATGAGGTGTAGACCAGGGTGGGTGCCTTGGATACTATTCGTGAACTACAGACTGCATCATACTTTTCCTTCCCGTCTGGTAGATTTCGACATGCCGAAAGTAAGATTTGGGTTCTTTGAAATATCAGTTCCGCGAGAAGGCGAAGAAATATTGAAATACTTGTATCGTTACGACTGGTGGAAGGTAGTAAAACCGCTCGGCTGCTGATTGGTGAGAAAACAAAATGGAAGTCATCATTAAAACATCTTAGTTCTTAACCCGTTAAATTTTTTAAAGGCGATATTATCAACCTTGTATTTTTGTTCTAAAGAGCCAAAATAAGGCAGTTCGAAGGTTTAGTTAAAGCTTGATTTATGCACACTATCGACGGCTAAACAACAACACTGTAACGCAATATCCCAATTTTGCTAAAAAAAAACCAAAAAAAAAATAAACAAATACTTCCTAAAGTGGTATTCAGTAAAACATGTATTTCTCTTTTTCTTCTTTTCTTTATTGCTATTTTTATCGATTGAGAACACTGAATCTACTCAAACTATTAAAACCTAGCAATCAATGTAAAGTTTATGCGCTCTCAAACATTTATGCCAAGCTCTAGAAAACACGAAATTTGATCTGATCCGTTTTACATTACACAGATCTACGTAGTGATTGCAATAATTGGTAATGTTTTGGTAAATAAAGATTAACTGTTTAGTTAGGTTTTAGTACACTAAAGGTTACCAAAATCATTCTCATTAACTTTGTGAGGGAATAAACTTGAAGGGTGATTACTTAGCACCGTTTGTGGTTAGTTTGATTTCTACATTTCGTTCTCATTCAGCCCTCTTCCCTTGGGGTTTAATGTCAAAATCACCAAAGTTCCATAAAGAATGTCAATTTTCGAGCACTTTGGTGAAATAAAGACCAACTACTGAATCTACCTTCGAAGGCGAGAAAGAGGCACTTTACGTCTGTCGTGCTTGGCAGATGTTAGGGGTCGTCGGAAAATCGATTCCGTCCCGCTTAACGTCAATTGAACGTTAAGGCAGGGCGAACATGATGTATTTCACGAAGTAAATATCAAATTTAGAGTAAGAGAAGATTTAAAGTTCTTCTTAGATCAATATGAATCTCTTGATTGTTTACCGGTTTCCTATAAATTCTGATGTTAACAAGTCTCTAGAAAAATATTTACTTGGTGCTTAGCAACATACAAGAACCTACATGATAAAAAAAAAAACGTTTGCTTACTGGCAGGAAAATTCAATATTGGCCTGCTAAATTATGGAAAACATTCTTCTAGAATGATTTGATGAACATTTTGATTAAATTCCGGATCAATCACGCATCCTGGGGTCCTATTGTAGATCACGCCACCGCTAAAGCCCGCGCAGAATATCAACCATTCAGCCACTTTAATTGACAGCATATTCTTTATTTCGACTGATTTTCAAACAGTGGTCAGATATATATTGCACCACCTATCTGACCATTTACCAGATTTCTTCATAATTAGTATATTAACTTATTCATCTCAGAAGATAATCTGTTATGAACAAAATTACCTGGTTATCTTATGAAGAAGTTTTAATTATTTGTAACGGTGTTCAAAATAATTTCCAAATGCCCGACAATTTGATCTAGGTTAAGTGGACATCTGGAGCTGAGGGTATCGTCGGTTGCCACTAATCTGTACTAAGGTAAGGTTGGGTTAAAACCACTGTAAAGCTAAGAGTCACTGGTCGTGAACCCCTTGTAAATGTATCAATAGCGCTAGTGAATGCCAGATGCTTAGATCGTACTGATTTCGTGGGTGCTGGGTGCATTCCTTGCTTTGGATGCAGCTTGTTTCTGAATGCTGGACGCCTTGCCAGTGGATGTCGGATCCCGATCGCTCTGGGGCTCTGGATGCTCAGTTGGATGCCAGAGCTAAAACAATGTGCATGATGGATGATGGCACTGGGATGCTTGTAAAGAATGACTTTATGCATATCAGAGGGATACCAATATTTGTTTATTTTTGTTTCGTAGTAATTGGCTGCTGGTTAAGTGATACTTCCAGTGAATGAGACATTTTGTCTCAAAGGAAGATTAAGGCCAACCTTAAAACTTGACTGGTTCCTTCACTCAAAACGCTTTGATCTCGAACAGATACTTTGCGTTCAAAATTTCATTAACTTCAACTTCAAATAAGCTACAGGAATATAAACAAGAATTAGATCTAATATAATTACTGAATACAACTTTATAAATTTCCACTTCCTTGTTTTAGCTCTTACCGTAAATTACACGTGTACGCAAAATTGAGGATTAAAATATGGTAGATTTCATCTTTGTTTCATGTTTGCATTTTCTTGTAAACTATATAATTACGTGAAATAACAAAAAATAAGAGCAAAAACAGTTCTTGAAGTTTTTCTGTGGGGCTGGCACTTCCATAGACATCCTCGGCAAAAGAGGAAAACCCTACCGGTGGCTCGGGTCGTAACGCCTTTCAATACCCTCTAGCCGGTTCTATTGACATAACAAAAAAATGACAAATTTTAGCATCTGCAATATTTGAAATTACAGTTTCTATATATATCAGAACATATTTTCAGTATTACCTTAATTGCTGGGAAATCGCTAGTAAACGTACGGACCGTCAGGAACGATGCCAAGCAATAACGGAAAATCGAAGAGGATATGTTTGGACGCAGTGTTATGGTTGTGTTTTGTTCTGTCGGTTTGGCTCCTACAATTTCCTAAAAAATCTGCTAAGAAAACTATGTCTATAACGCTGATTATTGCGGAACAAGTGTCGTCACATGCTTTATTTTTGTCTTATAACATTTCACAATCGCATTGTCCGTGTTCGATGAGAAAGGACGACCGTATGGTACGTTAATATTGTAGAATTTTCACTACCAAAACCATTAGAGAGCCCAAGAGGTTAAAATGTTAGATCTATGAGAATTGATACTACCTACCTTTTTTCTGAGAGACTCGTCTGATTTTGCAAACCAAAAAAATACAGAGGAAAGAAAACAAAATTAGAAATTGAACTTCTGTGTTTTAAGACAAACAAACACGTTGATATCAACAGGGTAACTCTTAAAAGAAGTTGAAGCTTAGAGTATTGTTAACAATTATCCCCAGAAGAGGAGGTGAATAGCGGTGGATATATACCGAGACGCAAAGCGTCGAGGTATATATCTAGAGCTAGACACCGACCCTGAGGGGGATAGTTGTTTTAGTTTACCAGAAGCACTTCATTTCAAAGAAGGACAAAATTTAAGTTTTTTTCTATTTCTAGCACGCGCGCTTACATTCTTCAGGGCTTTTTAAAGAACATAAATGTCGTGGATTTTAAGCAGATTTTAAAACGCAAAAATTTTGTCCTAACCATTAAAACCAAAAAGCCAAATCTTGTTGTCCTCTTCGTGTTTTCCGGTATGGTTCCTCGTTTAAAGTAATCATTTTCTCGTCTATAACTAACAGGTAAAGCGACGCCATTTTGACTACCGCCTCAAAATGACTAATAATCATGAATATTGCGAGATACGGGAGCCAATCAGAGCGGGCAAAAATGGATATTGGTTGCTTTGGTAAATACTAATATAAAACATCGGTTTGTCTTTACCTGACTGATATATAGGAACTAAAACAATTTCGGTTTGTTATGTCTCATAAACCTGTCACAGTTGCTTTTTCTGACACTTAAAAAGCATACGATACAAGATAGATCAGTTTTTCAATTTTCAAAAAGTATACTATAGTAAACATTGGTTTGCCAAGTTTGAGAAACATACGATAAAAGTACACAAAGATACGGCGAGTAGAATTTGGAATATTTCCCGCTAAAAGTGTCCCCTCCAAAAGACCAACAATATGACGTAACAAGTCACGTGCGTCTCGCCTCAGTCCATCCAAAATTGACTTTAAAACATCTGTAACTCTAGCGGTTACGGATGTTTTAACTTTACTTTATTGCACCATTTTAATTAGATGGACTGAAGCGAGACTTACGTGACCTGTTACGTCATATTGTTGGTCTTTTGGAGGGGACACTTTTAGCGGGACAAATTCAAAATTCTACTCGCCGTATCTTGGCATACTTTCATCGTGTGTTTCTCAAACTTGGCAAACCAAAAACTGATCTCGTGTTATATGCTCTTTAAAGGGATTCTGTACAACGTTCTTAGTCTTAGATAAAAATTTTTTTAATTAAGTCTGTGTCCGTATCAGCATCTCATTGACGTGTTTTGAATGCAGTGCCAGACCCAGTTTCTCGGTCATTGTTTCTGTGTTCATCGGGAGTGGAGACTGGAACTGCAACCCTAACACGTCATATTTCAAAATGGCGGCGCCCGGGAAATGCAAACTGTGGAAATGATCAAAACAAGTTGCCTGGCGTTAGTAAAACCCACAAAATTATCAAATTTGTGCTGCTGCTATGGACACAGACTTAACAAAAGTTTTATTTGAAACCAAAAATCTGGTACAGCCGAGGGTCCCTTAAAAATAGCCCTGCCTTCTCTTCTCCTTTCAAAAAAAATAACGTTTTCATAACACACTTACACTTTTCGCAGACGCAGCAATCTGTTGGAGAGTGTGGACTAGTTGGAAGAACTTTCAGATATTCTCCCTGCAAACAGATGGTTTAGTTTTACAAAAAATGGCCAAACATGCACTGGTTAAGTGATTGTGGACGTTTGCACGTTTCTGAGTAACTTCTGTTGTTACCTCGATTGTTATTACATCGATCTATTGTTATGACCTCTGTTGTTATTAACTTGATTGTTATTAATTAAATTGTTATTACCTCAATTGTTATTCTTTCTACAGTCAAACATCTTAAGACGGACACCAGCTTAAAACGGACACCAAATCTTGATCCCCGCCGTGCGTTTTCTCAGTCATTTACTGTATTTTTAAGTCTCTATAAGATGGACGCCTCTCTAATTCGGATAATTACGGCCAGTCCCGAAGGTGTCCGTCTTAGAGAGGTTTGACTGTATTGTTATTACCTTTATTGTTTTAATATACACTTAATGTATAGTCCCCAGGGGAACAGTTAGTTTTGTTTTTCCGAGAGTACCGATATTTCCCGAGACGAAGTCGGGGAAAACATCAGGACTCGAGGGAAAACAAAACTAACTTGTTTCCCGAGGGATTGTACATTAAGTGCTTTGTTATATATTTAGACTTTCCCTCAAACAATCACATAACAAAAACAAACGAACAAAGATGGCGGGCGGGCAACAACTGCGCAATTGTATCCCGGTCGGGATACATCTGAATTTGATCAGGGGCACGTGACCAAGAACCAACCAATCACAGTGCTCGATTTGTTGAGTGAAAGTCTAAGTATATAACAATCTTATTTGTTTTAACCTCTATTGTTATTCCCTCTAACTTTATTACCTCTATAGCTATAATCTTTATTAATATTAACTCTGTTGTTATAACCTACATCTTTATTATTTCTATTTTCATTATCTTTTTATAATTTATCGCCCCTATTTCTATACTTATTTCCTCTATTGCTATTGCCATTATTGTTATCATTTCGATTGTTATTTTATCTATCATTATTACTATAGGTTCTCTTTGTGTCAGTTGTGTGGTCCACGGCACGTTTGTAATCAAATGAGAGTTTAGAATCTCTTATAAAAGTTAGTAAAACTGTCAGGTCAGAAACGAAAAAATTTACTTTTGTAGCCGGCTCCAGAAATACAACAATTTATTACAATGCAGAACAAATAAGTAATGGTGTTGCAGCTATTCGAAAACTGTTTACATCTTCTTATTCAACCTTGCAACAAAGTTTGTTCTGGATGACATTGATACTTATCAATACAAATGGTAAGCAAAAGGTCTTGAAAAATGCTCGATAAGTTTTGATACCATTTTGTCTCCGCAAGTTGGGGTATCTTAATAGTTCTCGTTCCCAGACCTCTGCCCGTCTTAGCTGCCGCGGCCCAGGCACAACATGTTGGTTAGAGGGGACAGAGGCGCTAGGGAGGAGAATGTTTTTGTACCTTACCGCAGTTCACGCCTTTCAGTAAACACAGTGATTTAGTTGTGACAGCTATCCCAATACACAGGCTAAGGTGACACTCATCGTCTGTGAAATATATTGGATCTTTCAGTAGCTGAAATTCGTAAAACCTGTCAGAAAGGCTAATATCTAAACAAGTTCGGTGCTACATTTAGTAAGATAGCTAACTATTGGCAGTTCAGATCTTTATTTCCTTTTCAAGGCGAAACTGCGGTTGCATGTAGTTGTAATACCAGTTTTTATAAGCAGAAAACGTACTTTGTTTATTTCTACACTGAACAGAAGCGTAGGAAGCTTAACCGGATGTTATAAAGTGGGAGAGTGCCTGGGGAGAGGGGAGAGCGAGCGGGGGAAAAGATATCAAGCATGTGTGTCAGCGCGACCATGTTTGATAGGGGATAGCTATAAATCATGGCCATGCATACCTCTCAGAAAGCTAAAAACGAGTTCTGATCTGAGATTGCTTAACAGGTTTTATCTTTCATTCATTTTACAAACGCGAAACAAAATTGGTTCATGCAAGTATTGTAACAGTAATAAAAAACAAAACAAACTTTCTCTAACCAAAACTTGATATATTTCCAAAAGTGGGGAAATCACTTCTCTTGCCCCAACCGCCCCCTAATTTTCTACGCCTCTGAAAGTGTCTAACCGTTGAGTAAAAACTTTGAAATGTTGGCATACAGCCGCAGGTATTAAACGTTTGTATCAAAGTAATAACTTACTTCTTTTTCTCCCTCTTTTTCTTGAGTTATCTTCAAACAAAATAGTCAACCTTGCGTCTTGCACCCCGTTTACTGCTCAAAACTGTTACGTGGTTCTCAGAACGCGAGAACAAGTTACTTGTGAAGAAGTCTACTTGTAAATAGCCATGGGCTTTTCTTCTTCAATGTACTCTTCCCCTCCCCCC